>JAANYP010004525.1:0-35643 GCA_020465985.1 Centrapalus pauciflorus | reverse complement strand
TGCACAGTTTTCTCGGTAGGTTGAGAACTACTGCTGCTCGCCGCACTTGGTGAGGGCTTAACAGGTGTTGGGTTCACTGTCTTAGGGGTAACATCTGCTTTCCTATTTGGACAGTGAGAAGCAACATGCCCTTTCTCGTGACATCTAAAGCAAGACATCTTATCCATGGACTTTTTGGTTGGTCCCCTAGATCTAGGTGTCTCACTAGTGTCTACTTCCTTTGGTACATCTACAGTGTCTGTCTCTTCGACCTGGTCAGCCCATGAACTTTTCTGTTTTTCTGCAGGTGTTTCACTGGAGGAAGACACAAATTTCACTTTCTTGACCTTGACAGTAGAGTCATCCACCTTAGGTGTATTTTCAACTGTAGGCTCAGGTGTCGTTTGTCAGGTAGGTCCTATAAGTCCTACTGAGTTGCAGTTTTCTCCTGAGGCCTTGACGGCACATAGTTTTGCAATTGAAAGGTGGGAGGAATTTACGTGAAAACCTAGACTACAGGCTTCTTTAGACTGTCTTTGGGCATCTAAGACTTTTCCTAAGGTTTAGGGCTGCGGAATTCCTAAACTTTTTCCAGCTTGCTACTTTGCCTCTGCTACCTTAACTTATGGTCTCGGCTAGCTCTATGTCCTTATCTTTCAGACTTTTTGGTCAAGGCCTCCTCTGACGTGCTCATACATAAGCTCTATCCTAAACAACACTGGCTTCACTAGTTTGTCTTTTATAACTATTACGTGCTTGAGCATCAAGCCTTAAGCTTTTCTTAAATCTGTTTTTTATATCATTTAGGCTAGCGTTTCAAATTTTTAAATTTTCATTTTGAGCAGAGTTTTATGTGATTCTAAGACTAGATTTAACCTATCATTAGAAGTAGCACACAAAGCACATAATTCTTTAAATAGAGAATAAGAAAGACTAACCTTAGAGTTATCAGATTCCACGTTGGCCATCTGAGCAGCAAACTCCAGCACGGTCTGATCATTCGCTTTCTCTACCCACATCGGACTGCTGTCCCTTGTGGTCTGCTCGTCTTCTTCACAACCATTCTCCGTAACTTCAGCCATGAAAGCTCTAGCATTGGACTCAGGATGTGAACTCCAGTCATAGGTACCATCTAGCTGTCTATCAGAAGTGACATTGGATATTAGACCCGCTAGATTGGCTTGACCAGATGAAGAACTCGGAAGGTATCTTTGTTGGGACTGATTTTGGTACTGTCCTTGATGCTGACTCTGTCCTTGGTATGATTCTACCTTCGGTCTTTGACACTCCCTGGCGAAGTGTCCCAATCCCTGACAGTTGTAGCATTTGACCTTAGACTTATCAAACCCGATCCCCTTGTTATTCATCTGTAGATTCCTCCCAGTTCTCTTAATGAATCTTTTAACCCTCTGGGTCACCATGGCCAGTTGCCACTTAAGATCCATTTCCTCTAAGTCATCAGGGTCGACCTGATCGTAATCTTCATCCCATAGAGCTGGGTCATTGATTTTCCCTTGAACACAATTTCCATAAGCTGCCACAAAGGAAGCAAGCAGATTCAAATGTTCTTCTGCTGACTTTGCGCTCATCGGCATCTTCGAATAGCTCTGACTTGACGAAGCCTGTTGGACTTGAGGTTGCGGTTCTTCCGATCGTCCTAATCCTAAGAACGCGCGATTCAATGAGTCTTCAGACTCTGCTGGCGATGACGTTTCTCCGGTGAAAAACGCTGTAGCACTCTTCGGTTCAGCTGTCACTGATGATTTAGATGTCTTTCCAAAATACATTGCCGGATTCTGGACTTGCTCGTAATCAGTCTCAGCCTTAATCATCTCAACGTGATATGCCCTCAACGTTCCCACAATGTCATCAAGTGATTGAGTATAGTATTTGTCCTCATTCAGCTTAATCATTGCCACGTACATAGCCCATTTGGCTGGTAGGGCATCAAGAAGCTTGTTGTTCTTGTCAGTGTCCGAATACTCAATTCCATGACTTTCAAGTTCTGTTATCAGATGATAGAACCTTGTGATAATATCATCTAACTGTTCATCCTTAATTGCCTTGAAAATCGCAAACTGTTGAGTCAACAGCTCTGTACGCTTTCTACGCACCCGTGGATTACCTTCACACCTTTTCTGGAGAGACTCCCAAAGTTCCTTCGACGTCCTTTGAGTCCGAAATGTGTGTAAGATATCTTGAGGTAAAGCCATACGGATAATGGAGAAAGCCTTGTTTTCAGCTTCAAATAGTTTCTTGTCATCCTCTTTCATCATCTGATATGACAAGACCTTTTGACGGCCTTCAACTTCAGATACTGGTGGAATGTACCCTTCATCTATGCACACCCACATGTGCATATCGTTGAATCGTACAAAATCCGTAAATCTGTCCTTCCACCAGTAATAGTCCTCAACTTTCATCAGCTTTGGCGGTGCATTTGCCTTCCCAACTTCGTGATCCATCTCAAGGAATTTCTGAAGGTTTGACATCTTTTCTGAAACAAATTGAATTTGAACTTAATTAATTTAATTCGAAACTGATTTAGACTAACTTATTCGAATCTAGATAGATTCGAAACTAATTAATATTAAATCTGTTGAGATTAAATTCGATTAAGTCTTAAAAGTCAATTAGATTCGAAATAATGTCAGATTCGAACAACTCCTTAGATTCGAAGTTATGTCAGATTCGAAGGACTCCTTAGATTCGAAGACCCGTAGAATCGAAGGCACAGCAGAGTCGAATGTCAGCAGATTCGAAGCACAGAATCGAAACAGTAACAAACTCGAAACAAACTCGAAACAATATAGACTCGAGATCCAATTCGAATGAAGTATCAGATTCGAAACAATGTAGACTCGAAACACACTGAATTTGACTCGAAAGGAGCGTATTTAGGTTAGACTCGAAAATAAAGTAAAACCCTAATTACCCCTATAGATTCGAGCGCCGCAGACTCGAAAAACGGCTAACACGTTGATTTTTTGACGTTTTACAGATGAAACCACTATTTTTCAAACGAAAAATAATGATTTCGATCAAAAACGTGAAAAACAACAAAGTGTTTCCCGAATATGAATTTGCTAAGCTCAAAAACACGTTTTTGAGAGAAAAACCGTCCAACTAGCGTCAAGAAACCTAGAATGTTTCTGATGAACACGAAGAACACCACGAACACTCCGTAGTCTCTGATACCACTTGTAAGGTCTACCACTGCAAGATCTATCTAGACGCGGATCCGTTAACGAGTGCGGAATCCTCGTTGACGGTCAGACGGACAACTCTCAACCAACGGAAACACGGAGACTATTAGACGCTGAACGAACGACACACGAACGATCCTACGTACTAATTCTCTCCGAAACGGGACTCACCTAGCTGATAAACTCGAGATCGCCTCTTGCTTAATTCCTCACGAATTCTGCAAAAGTCTGCTAATCATTCGAGTCTATCCCTAATTATAGACCCTGATTCGAGTCTGTTGTGGGCCAACCTCGAATCTGGCCCAAGGCCCATTCGAATCTGTCCATCTGACAGTCTCGAATCTAGCCTATTTTCGAATCTATGGTTACATTCGAATCTATCACAGATTCGAATGTCAACCCATATATAATTCGAATCTAGCCTTTTACATAAACAACTAAGTGTTTGAAACTTATGATATTACCTTATGAATGATTTTATCTTTGTACTTTATGTTTGAACTTCTTGTAATACGTTACATCAAGTTCAAACATACAAACACTGATAAACATCAATCATACATAATATATATATATATACCAAACATATGCTAAATCACAATGTAAGACAACTTAGACTGCTATCGTCACACGGGATGTACCAACAGATAGTTAAATATTATGGTTGTTAAGACCCTGATCTTTTCAGATTAATATCTTATGATTTTACAATCATGGTCAACAAAAACGAGTTGATGTATAGTAGGATCTCTGATGGATAAGATCTTACTCATGATCTTAAGATCTATCATAGGAACGTAGGATCTTAAAAAAACATATATGACGTGATCCTACATTTACTTAATTTAAAGATTTAAAAAAAATTATAAATGAATCAATTTTGTTATATAAAAAGGTAAATATATGAGTTATTATCTAATTTATACAAAACATCAATTTTTATATAATTCTTGAGTTCAATATTCTATAATACATCTTTAATGAAGTAATTAAATTATCAAAATTCTTAAAAATTGTATTGAATTATTATTATGATGTTTGGCTTTAGATTTTATAAATTCGATATAAAATTAATCTCGGATGTAAATTATGATACATATAAAAAAAATACGATAATTTTGTAGGATTTTAAGATTCCGATCTCAATTTTATAATCCAATTTTATAAAGATAAAAAAATGATCTTAATAAGATATTGACAACCTTGTTAACTACTAACTCAGTAACTCGTGTAAATACTATGGTGGTTTCTAGAATATAAATAGCATGTTGTCATTACAAGGAAGGGAGCAAAGAAACATATAAAAATGGCGAAAATCCAACTCATGGTGGAGCAAGGAGGCGGAGATGAGAAAGATGTAAAGTTTGGTCGTGGTGGCGAACCAATTCACACCAACGCAGATGTTGAAAAGAAAGATGACAATGAATTATTACGCCACAAAGATCCAGTTGCATTTCTTTCTTACAATGAGCATGATGGGATTCCTCAGGTTCCTCCACTAGGGGTGAGCATGGAGCGGTTTGGATCGATTTATGGCAAAAACCGAAATCCAAACCAAAATATCGGTTTTTAAAATTAACAGTCCAAACGGTTTGGTTTTAAACGGTTTGGTTTTTTTGGTTTTTGTTTCGGTTTGGATTTCGGTTTTTTTTGGTTTTTTTGGATTTTGTTTTTTTTTTTTTGTCTGAAACCCCATTTTTTGATTTGTGAACTTTATTTTTTCTTTGACAAAATATGAAATTTTTAACAACATCCAATGAAATAATCTTTTAACCAAACATAAAAAAGACAAAAAAAAAAAAAAAAACTTAAACTTCAAACATCCAACAACCTAATTTAATAATTAAAGAATGGTAGGTATTTAATAAATCTAAATTTTATAATATAGTATATATAAAATCGGTTCGGTTTGGATTTTTTCTGGTTTTTTAAAGGTTCAAACCTAAACCAAACCGAAACTTTCGGTTTTTGAAAATCGAGAGTCCAGACCAGTCCAAAATCCAAACGGTTTGGTTTTTTGGTTTCGGTTTTTCGGTTTTTTTCGGTTTCGGTTTGGATTTTGGTTTTTCTGCACACCCCTATCCTCCACCTCATCCGTGTAGATATACTCCTTCGAGCTATGTTCATTCATTTTCTAGTTCTGGTAAATGGAAGGCCAGTTTGAGGAAGGAAGAATTTGGACGTGATACAAATAGACTTGATTACTTTAGTGTTACTGGTTTTGATATAGATGAAGATGGATCAGGTCTTTGTCGAATTGCTAGTTATGGTGGTGGTCACAAGACTCGACAAGTGTCTGTTGATAATTGTGGTGCAGGTAAAACAGTCAGTGACGGTGTTGGTGCACGTACAAGGTGGCGGTGGTTTTGGAGGTCGTGCTTCCTAAATGTCAACTGACGATGAGCAAAGAAAGCTTGTTCGAATAGGGGTTGGCTTTTTTTTTTAAATAAGTGTCTGTGATGCATTTGATATTATACATTGTATACCTAAGCTTAGGCATCTAAGCTTAGGCATATAGCGGATCTGTCAAAACTACATCGTTTCGAAGTTCTCAGATATTTTTTCCATTTTTATTTCTTTCGGATCTTTAAGTCGTTAAACATCTCATTCTCATCCTCCGATTTGTTCTTCACCATTGCTCCTCATCGAGAAGAACATCCCGAAGTAAAGCTTCGTTTTCCATTGCATCCGAATAGAATGCCCCAACCGAAATCGTTCACTCTTTGCACGTGATAATTCTTTTCCATCATCATTTCGGTTATGCCTTAACTACTCCGTTGCAACTCATCTCCGTATCGAATCAAATTTATGGAATTAATGGCATTTGATCTACAAATTGAATAGCTACTCACCTTAATTAATCAATTGAAAGTATTTTAAATTTGCATTAAGAAGTTAATTTTTTTTGTTTGATTAATTAAGTGAGTTATAATAACTTGTCGCCTCCTCTTTCCCAATTTAGTTGTGTCGTTTACAAGAGGGTTTATAACGAAGTTTAATGCTTTTTATTCTTTGGTTTTTGGATACATCTAAAATCTTTATTTGGCATTTTTGGTACTGTGAAATCGTAGAAAATGAAATCCTTTAAGTTTTATAAACTTTTATAACTGATAATAGTTACAAATAAGTAATAAATTAGAGTAAATTACATAAATGGTCCCTATGTTATGGTTGAAATTATGGATATAGTCCATGGTCTTTAAAAATTGCATAAATGGTCCCTCAAAACACTATTTACTTGCAAAAATGATCCCTCTTTCTCATAATTCTTTCTAAATGACGGTTTTGCTCTTTTTCTTAATAACATATTTGGTCCCTCAACTATGTAATTTATTTTCACTTTTAGTCCTTTGCATGAATTTTTACTTTATATTTAAATTTAAAAATGTTAATTTAAAAAACTTATTGTTATTATATTTTTATTTTTTAAAATATATTTGTTTTATTATTAGAATTATCGTAATTTGTATATTTAAATTTATTTAATTTACGTCTTTTTTACATATCAAATTTATTTATTAAAATCTTATCAACTTATATTTTATTTGTAGAATTATTTGTACATTTTTGTCTTTAATACATTTTCATATAAACATTTAATTATGTTAATATATTTTTATTTGATTACTCTTTTATGACAAAAGTATAAATATTGGGACATTTTAATTTAATTATTTTGTAATGTTTGGTGGCACTCGTGGTATCATTTTTTTCTAATTATTTTGGGGTTTTATTCATTATGATTTTAATATTTTGTTATAAGCAATTCATTTTAATTTATACCTACTACTTTATTCATTTTATTCTGATTATTTTGTTACATTAATATGTTACGATTTAACTACAAATATACAAACCAAAATGAATCTGTCAAGGTATACAATCTAAAACGTATACGTTTCGTTAAATCAATACATATAAATGTTTATGTTAAGTTTATACAATTTATATATTTTACTTTAAAGTTAGAATTAATTTCAAATGTATTAACGTTACAAATATTTAAGTTAAAAATGAATAAAATGCTAAGTTTATATGTTTTTCTTTAAAATTAAGTCAAAACATAGAAACGTAAAAAAATATTTAATTGAAAATGAATAAAATGTGAAGTTTACATATTTTTATTAAAAGTTATAATTAAATCAAAATGTGGTAAGTAACGAAGTAATTAGAACAAAAGGAATAAAGTATTAAGTTAAAAATAAAACGTATTAATGTTACAAAATATTAAAATAAAAATAAATAATATACTAAATTGAATCCAAACATATTAACACAAAAATGTATAAATGTTTTATCAAATGAAACTTAAAATAATTGATTAAGATTTTTAATATTTAAATTGAATATAAAAAAAAACATAAAATAAATAATTTTAAATTTATAATAGTGATAATTTTTAATGAATAAAAATCAATATATTTAATAACATAAATATATTTAAAAATAAAAATGTATAAATAGGAATATAATTAATAATAATAAATCTAAACAAAAGTTGAAAATTTATAAAAATGACTAAAATTGAAAATAATTACATAGTTGACGGACCAAATTGTTATTGAGATAAGGACAAAATCGTCATTTAAAAAAGGTTAAGAGAAAGAGTGACCATTTTTGCATAAATAGTGTTTTGAGAGACCATTTATGTAATTTTTAAATACCAGTGATCATATTCATAATTTCGACTAACCATTAATTTACTCTAAAAATTAACAAACAAAATATAACAAAAGAGTCAAGAGTTACTGAAATCAGTCAATCACATTACAAACTGAAATGTATATACATAGATGCCTAGATGGGCCAGGCAATTAGGCCCAATAAGCCCATCAATTGGACACCGTTTCCGTTTATATCATCATCGACACCTTCGAACAAAACCAGTGACCGAATATCAGAATCCTGTTTTTTGAAGCGAAGAAGAAGAAGAAGAAGAAGAAGAAATATGATTTACAGGAAATGGAGTTTGTTAACAGGTCCAGCTGCTTTGGTTGGTGGCGTTGGAGGCACTCTTCTTGCCCTAAATTTTATATTCAAACAAGTGAGTAATTTGTTAATCGTTTTTCCATTCGTTCAATTCATCAAACCCTTGATTTCTCCTTATTCTTGTAAATATTCGTGTTCTGCAATTTGTAATGTTTGATTCACGTCAAATTATATCGTTTTTACTTCATGATTATGATCTGGAATCTCGATAAGAAATAATGTTGATTCGTTTTGATCTAATATTAGGAAAATTAGGTATTCATGATGATTTGGATAATCACATAATCTAGGTACTCCAATCAGATACACGTTGGTTTTGATGTCAAACGGATTAGAGATTTTGTGATTTTGAGCTTTTTATTGGATGGTGGAAATCCATGATTATACTCTCTTCTTCCAATCAATGTAGAACGAGACCTTGCATTTGCTTCTGGAATGAGTTAGTCTTCAACTTCTAAGAAGAGAAAATTTTGATGATTACGTCTAGGGTTAATTTCTTAATTATAACAATAATTTTTCATATTTTTTACCAATTTATACAACTAGGTAGAATGTAACATGATTTATGCAAGAACGGTTTAGAAAGGAACCCATTTATGCAATATGTACCTTGCAACTTTTTTAATACATATTAGAGTTTGGGTTTTTTTAATGAATGTGGTGTAGTTGGAAATGATATCATGTGAAGGGTAGAAAGAAGCAAACACGGGGTGTGGTGGAGTAGAGACGAGGGATAAATTATTGGGTGAATGTTTCATGTTGCATAAATTGGTTATAAATTGAACATAGTTGCATAAATCGTGGAACTTTGTTGCATAAATAGGTAAAATACAGAAACATTGTTTGCATAAATAAGTAATTAACCATTACATTTAATCATATGAAAAGTTATATCAGATAGAAAAGAAAATGGTGGTGGTATATTTGTAACATATTCATATGGAATTGTGTTGGGAAGTAGTGAAGTACTAGGTTTATTAGAATCAAGTCTCCAATATCTCTTATCGATGTTTTCGTTAATGTCTGGTGTGATGGGTTTTGCCTATCAAAGGTTTGGAATTGATTTGGTTAGAACTTAGAAGTGTGCTCTTCAAAGCAATGGTAAGTTTGCCAAGCTACACAAAGCAATCTCTTATAGTTTTGGAGGTGCATTTAGGTTGACTATTGCGATTTGAAGTGGCAATATAAGTATTTGGTGATTTGGTAAAGGGTTAATTGTCAAAAAAGGTTACCAACTTTACCTTTTTTATTGTTTAAATTGGCCAAGTTTGTTTGCAACAGAAAAAATGATCAAACTTCTATTTTTTATCACATACGGTAATTGGTTGTCTTAAATGATTAAAAAACAAATGTTTGGTTACCTTAAACGTTAAAGAATATATAAAGTTGGTTACCTTAAATGATTCAAAAATGAAAGTTTGATTCTTTTTTCTATTGCAAATAAACTTGATTACCTTAAATGATAAAAAATGAAAGTTCGATCATTTTTTCTATCGCAAACAAACTTAGTTACCTAAACAATAAAAAAGTTAAAGTTGATTACCTTTTTTGGCAATTAACTCTTTAGTAAATTGATTATGATTTTGAATTATCAGGTAAGAAGTAGTTGTAAGAAAATAAATTGTTCAGAATGAGATGAATGTAAAGTTGCCTAACTAACCTTAGATTTAAGCTAATGATTATCGGTTTCTGCAAGTCGCAATTGCAAGCGCACAACCAAACAACCCCATAATATTATGAAAATGTTGTGGACACGATCGGAGCAAACATCACCAATTTGAAGCAATTTTATTTCTTTGATCTGAGCAAAGCTACTTCTGGTCTTCTACTCTTCTGTTTGGTAACGTACCAACTCTTAAATATCTGAAGTCCCATTGTTGTTTGTTTCTTCTGAGGTCAAATGTCTGCAGTGTGATTTCATTTATGAAATATAAGAGGTGGATTTAGAGGTTTTAAGGAGTTTTACTCTTAAAAAAGTAAAAATAGAGGATATTTTAGTCTTTTAGGATGTTTTTATCTATAAAGTAAAAAACCAAACAAACAGTCTACCTATTGTCTTTTAGAAAAAAGAGGTTTTATGAGATAAGAAGGTAAAACAAACACCCCCTTATTGTGCGGGCAAAGATTAATAGGTGTTTCAGTGGGAAAATAAATAGAAATAAGAGAGTAGCTCTACATACCCCTTTGAACTTAAAACCTGCAGGGAATTTAGTTATTGTCGTCAGACGGAAGCAAGGTAGGTACGTTCTAGGAAACGATAGCGAGAGACATAGTAGAGTGGTAAATAAATTTTTCAGAATGAATTTTCTGTTCATATATAATAGGTCCTTGCAAAGGTCGCTGCTTTGGTTTGGCCAAAATACAAATTCAGAATTATATGTAAGTTAGTGAGTTCACTACTTAAGATTGTGTGTGATTGATGGAAGTTCATGAATTCATGCAGTTACATTGAAAGCAAACTAAAATAAAAACTGATAAGAGAAAATTGAAATTGGAGGCCCAAACCGATCTTGTTTGTTAAAAAAGGACAAGGGATAACGGACCTTGGTTTTGAAGGGATTTTTAAAAGATATGGTTCTGTTTCGGAGGCTTTTTAGGCGTTTTCTAGTGGTGTACATCCGAGAAACCAGATATGAACTTGATTCATTAAGCATATTAAGTTATATGAGTCAAATAGCATTTATTCAAATAATAATAATAATTCAAAATTCTGTGATAGTTTACTGGTTTAGTACTTTAGGGTTTAATTTAAGATACTATTACCGAGTTTCATGCTTTCATTTTCTTATGGAGCTTCCACCTTTACCTCTTATCCTCTTTTATGTTATTGGTTTTCTATGATTCTTACATCAAGGCCTTTCCTTGGGATCATTATGAGCCCCCTAACTCCTCGTCTCTCCCCGATTAGAAGTTCACACTTTTAAGTTGGTGTGTTTTCCCGCAGAGTACTAAGTTTGGACACGCCATATGATATACGGTGTATGCTTCTTTAAGAGTTAATATATGCCGATTCAATGAATATTCCGCCTTACGTTTTTACTTTTATACGATCTTTAGTTTTAGATATGATGCTCTCTCAGGGTAAATAGATGGGGATCTTCTTTATATTTTTAAAACCTAGCTTTTCGATTTCAGTGTTTGAGTTTGTATGTTCTCGGATATGATGTATTAGCAAAATTTTATTTCCCTCATTTTGATAGTTTGTTGTTATGCTGCCATCACATTCTACTGCAATTTGAACTGTTTAAAGCTTTACGTACATGTGGCATGATTTTATTGGCAAGCCATTGAAGTTCATGCTTGCCAATTCTTACACTTTCTGTGTTCTCTGCATACTCAGGATCCTTTTGCTAAATCACCAGAAAAGAAACAAGGCTCGGCATTGTCAAGTAAGTAGAACAGATGCCTCGAGGTGAATTTGCATCTTTAAAAATGACTCGGATGTTTTCTACTTTTCCATGTTGGATATTCATTTCAGTTTGTGATGTGATTTCAATAACTCTGGCTCTTTTGTTGAATAAATTTTGATAACTTTCTTCTATATCGGTTTCTGATTTAGCCTTCTGCAATTATGGGCCACATATATAGATTTCATGCATAATTCTTTCATAGTTGTAGTAGATAAGGCTGCAAACAAGTCAAGTCAAGCTCAAGATAGCTCAATGAGCTTTCAAGATGTAGGTTTGAGCTACTCTCAAGGACTCGTATACTGTAAACATTGAATTCGATAACTAAACTTATTTTTTCATTTTTTCGAGCTATATTTGGCTCGAGCTTGAACTCTATAAAAGCTCGACTCGGTATAGCTAGAGCTTGAGTTCTTGATAAAAGCTCAACTCATTTGTAGTCATAGATAGATATTTGTAGTCATAGATAGATAGATAGATATATACATTAAAAACTCAAGCTCTGCTTGTTAAAGTTTTGGAACTTGGTTTTTGGGATTGGGCCAAAGCTTAAGCTTTAATTGTTCGATAAAAGTTTGACTCGTTTACAACCCTAATTAGTGATATAATCACTTGATTCATGCACATGGTGTGTCTCGAGCGTAAAATGAACTAAGCTTCATATGTATTGTAAAGATTGTGTAGCGTTTATATATCCCCTGAACTCAAATCGAACAAACAAATTTGAAGCCAAGCTTAAGTAGCTCAGCTTGGTTTACAACCCTAGCAACACCTGAACTCATGGAACCATATTTATGTACCTTGACCACACTAATGAGGAGGATGTGGTTTTAGCCAAAAACAAAAACATTGGTACTCCTCACAACGGCTACAACCGCATGCCTCCCCAGAAAGTGAATATGAACGGCGAGCCAAAACCCATACTGGATTACAGTAATCTTTAATCTGTAAGCAGTATTTTCATTAGTAAATCATTCCATGAGTCAATTGGTCCAGGCAAGCACCAATGCAAACAATCGTTTTGCACTTTAGCCTTCTTATCTTTCCCGTCAAATGGATGGAACGCACGGTAAGGACCAGGGTGCCCGTCTGGCCTCAATAACGACAAATGAGTCGTATCAAGCAGTTTTAAAGTAGACCCTTTTCTCGACATGTTCATCCCTCCAACCGCTTTCTTGAATTCTTCCAACTCAACTTCTCTCATTATCTTATCGATATCTCTCAATTCGATGTCACCTTCTTTAAATGGAACGGTCCTGTTACAATATCCTCCTGTGTTCCACTCGCCATTCTCGAAATGGTCTGGTGTTTTGGTTCGAAACAAGGTGCGAACCTTGTGGTTTGATCTCGTGATGAAGTTGAGAGTCGTCTGTAAAGCTTTACGGTAAGCATAATAAAATCCAAGCTCTGACACGTTCTCTTTCTTACAATTATGACATCCGACGATTGTGTTGTTCTCGAAGTAAACCGCTGTTTTCAAGAACCATTCCCCAGCCGCAATCTCTATGTAGTCAAAGTTACTGAATTCATTGACCCAAACCGAGTCAGGCTCATCAAGATGAAGCCGGACTGCACCTGAGGCATGCCCGTCATCGTCTTCAAAGATTCTTGCTTCGGTTAGGAAAGGCGACCAAATTACCGAAAGCGTAAACTTATGGGAATCAAAGAACCATCGTTTGCTTCTGTATCCCTCATCGTGATACACCTCAACCGGTCGTTCCACCTGCAAACTTATACAAAATTTTGCAGGCCTGAACAATAATAATAATAATAGCCCTTAAATAAAAAGGTAACATACTTTTAAAAATGATAATCAGGTAAGACTGGAACTAAACGAAAAAGGGTTGTGTTAAACCCACACACGTAAAACAACCCCCCCCCCCCCCCCCCCTCTTTTCTTTTTACTAATTACACACCCCCAACCAAAAATGCCTAATTAAAATTTTCTGAAAGTACATTACCTAATAAGGAAAAAACTTGGTTCAAAATGACTATTGCATCCGTAAAAGGCGATTATGAAAGATGTATTACCATACAGTTGAGGATTAAAAGTACTTGAATTCCATACCTGAGAAAGGATGCAAAGCAACGACTGCACGTGGTTGCGCGAGATTGAATCGCCAATGAACGCCATGGATTTCTGTCTCATTAATTGAAGAAACTTTTTCGCGTCAAATCTAGGTAACTCGCAATCTCGAGGTTTCCACCTCCAGTAGACATAATCTGAATCAGGCCGTCCGTTTTTCATACAATTCTGATGATGTTCAATTGTATCACAACTCTTATTGGTATATCGTGGCCCGGTGAGATCCCTAACCCATTCTCCGGTGAAAATGTCACATTTCGGCGAACCTAAGCCGGAAGCTACAAATAAACCAAAACAACTTAAATACTTTGACCCAAGATCTCAACTTTAAGCATAGGGTTAAAATAAACCATGGTAAAATGCTAAGCTTGAACATAATTTTTTAAAAAAAAACTAAAATTCTAGAAAATGAGTTATTAGACAAATTGTTTCTTAAAAAGTTTTCAATACTATGTCAAAATTTTGTCTTGTCAACCCGTTCATATATCATAAAATCTCACTCATATGGCACGGTAAGTACCAAAGACCGGCCCAACTGGGCGATGGCCGATGGGGACTGATTGAACCCAAGTAGTTTTGAACTGATTTATACATATGATACTCGTTTAGACTAGGCCCGAACCGATCATTGGGCAAGGTCCACTTCGGACTTGAAGCCCATTTGGACTTGGTCCTTCAAGATTTTCAACTTTTTAGATATAAATAGGTTTTCATTTTATACAGTTAACCGTTTTATAAGTTACCTATGAGGATTTCTTCGGGTGTTTACTCTTTTGATATTTTCAGGTTGGTTAGTTGCTTCTTGAAAAAAATAAACAATCATGTTATTGTTATGTTGTAAAAATTTATATGTTGCAAAAAATAATGAAGTTTAAAATAAAATAATGAGTATTTTAAAAATTATGGAAATGATCCCTGGTATTTAAAATTATGAAAATGGTCCCTCTGGTTTGCTAAAAATTATGGAAATGGTTCTTGGTATTTAAAAATTGCATAAATGGTCCTTCAAAACACTATTTACTTACAGAAATGGTCCCTCTATCTCTTGAAATTTTTCTAAATGACGCTTTTGTCCTTAGTCTCAAAATCAATTTTGATCCTTATAGTATAATTAGTTTTGATTTTAGTCACTTTTATTATTTTTTTTGTTTTTGTTTTTGCATTTTAAATGCTAATTTAATAAAATGTGATTTGATTATTTTGTTTTAAATCTTCTTTATATATTCAATTTTTATTTACATTTAATTTGTTAAAATATTTATACGTTTTTATATTTTTTATACGTTACCAACTAACTATTTCATTACGTTAACATATTTTGATTTGATTATAATTTTAGAAAAAAATATATAAGTCTAGGGTTTTATCTGTTTTGATTAAAATATTTTGTTACGTTAATGTATTTCGATTTAAATTTAGTCTTTTTTCGTTTTGAATGTATATTTTGCTACATTAATCTGTTTCAATTAAACTTAGTATTTTGTTTATTCTATTCTAATTATTTTGTTATATTAATACATTTTGATTTAATTATAATTTTTAATAAAACTATGTCGACTTGACATTTGATTCGTCTTGTTTTAAATATATTTTAGTGTTAATACATTCCATTTAATTATAACTTCTAAAGATAATATATACTTCGTGTTTTATCTATTTTTGCTTAAATATTTTGTCGCGTTAATATCTATCGATTTAATTGTAATTTTTAGCGTTTTGGTTTGTATATTTCTTTGAATATGTTTTGATTTGTATATTTTGTTTATATGTTTTGAAACGTATATATATTTATACATATATATGTTTTGAATAAAACGTATATATGTTTCATTACCTATGTCTCGAAACCTATATAATGAAATCTACAAACCAAAACGTATAGAAAGAAATATACAAACCAAAACGTTAAAATTATAATTAAATCGATAGGCTTTAACGTGACAAAATATTTACGCAAAAAGAAATAAAATGCTAAGTTTATAAACTTTTTAAAAGTTATAATTAAATTGTAACGTATTATAACAAAAAAAATACTTAAATCAAAACGAATTATATGTCAACTCGACATAATTTTGTTAAAAGCTACAATTAACTAAAAATGTATTAATGTATCAAAATATTTAGAAAAGAACAAATAAAATACGAAGTTTAATTGAAACGGATTAATGTACCAAAATATGTAAATCAAGACGAAAAAAGGACAAATTTTAAATATTGAAAGGTATTAATATAACAAAATATCTTAATCAAAACAAATAAAATCTTAGATTTATATATTTTTCCTATAATTATATTTAAATCAAAATATGTTAACACAATGAAATTGTTAGTTGGTATCGTATAAAAATATAAAAATGTATAAACGTGTTAAAACTGTAATGTAAAATATATAAATTGAATATATAAAATAGAATTAAATTAAACTAATTAAATCATATTTTATTAAATTAACATTTAAAATTCAAAATATAAAAATAAAAACAAAAACAATAAATTATGAAAATGGCTAAAACCATGTATGGACCAAAATTGAATTTAAGAATAATGGCAAAATCGTCATTTATGTTGGGAATAAATAATAGAGATGAAACAATTATATTGTATATAATTGTAATTACTCAATAGTATAGGGGTTGGATTGTAAATACTCAAAGCTTGAGTATTAAGTATAAAAAGAGGTATCTGTGTACTGTTGATAAAAAGGATGAATCGAAGATTACACAAAAAATACACGGTTAGAACAGTAGAGAGAGAAGAAGATTGCTGTCCAAGATAGCCAAGAACTCAATGTAATATTTCTCTCTTTAATCATTCAATATATTGTGTTGGATTGATAATTGTTCATATGAATTGTGTTATGTTGTATGAATTGCATGAAATTTGAATTCACAATTGGTATCAGAGACTAATATGGCTGAATTTGAGTGAATTTGAATCTGAATTTTGTAAAATAATCAAACACTGTTACATTCGTTTTTATTAAAATTCAGAAAATCAATTTTGGATTTTGATTTTGTGGATGAAATGTTCTGAAAATTGGATCGAAGGTGGAGCATTTAAAGTAAATAGTGTTTTAAGGGACCATTTCTGCAATTTTTAAACACCAGGGACTAGTTCCATAATTTTGAGTAAACCACAGGGACCATTTCTGCAATTTACTCTAAAATAATTGTTAATATACTTTTATCTTACTTACTATTAGCAACATTCTAATGTATTTTTAGCAATTATTAAATTCTTTCCATCACTTAGCAAATTAGCATCAAGTTATAAAACATATTTTATTTTTATATTACTATTAAATTATAATATTTTATTAATATTAATAACATAATAAAAACACATTGGTGTCACGATGACTTCCACATTTTGACATGTAAACAAAATCTTTTTAAGACTATTTATATTATAAATTAATAAATCAAAAAACGTAAAGTTGTGTCGGCATCTGCATTTTTAATATATCTTCCACAAACAGCCATTTATTATGCTAATTTATCACTAAATTGCTAACTTAATTTATTGGGTTAATATAAAAAAGAGCGAATTTTTGAATCTTCTAAACCTCAAAGATTTTAAATCACATAAATTAAATAATTTAATTAGATTCTTAATTTTTTTTGAACGACAAACTAACTTACTTCTCGTCCTAAACTACTTCTTTGCCCTAAATAGGGACTTTAGACTTACTTTCACCACCTGAATTCAAATTTGTCTCCGACAGGAGTCAAACTTATAGGTTTTGTTTTTACGCATTTAAATACACACGTAATCATTAGACTATTTTTTACAGTATTTTTCATACATTTAGCAAATAAAATAACATACATTTAATGGGTTGTATATTGAAAAACAAAATCAATTTTTCTTATTTTCTCAATTAAGTCACTAAACTTTGTTAACAATTGTTTAAATCTCTAAAGTATGTTTGTCTTGTTCAAAAATATATTTTTATTATCAACTATCGGATTAGCTAGTGAAACACAACTAACAAAACAAAAGGTTTGGGTACTTAATTGCTAAAATATGAAAAGATTGTGGTTTTTTTAAATAATCAAGTGAAAAACTATTGTTACTTATTTGGTAACCGGTCAAACATACATTTTTTAATAAAACAAAAATAGTTTAGAGACTTAAACAATAAAAAAAAAAAAAAAAAAGTTGACGGATTCAATCACGAAATTAAGAAAATCAATGGGATATTTTCAATATTAACCTCACTTAATCATTAAACTATCACCAGGACCGTCCCGTGAATTTTGGTGGTCCTCTACGATAATTACATAGAAGGCTCTTAAAATGTGAAAATTTTAAAAGTCTAGCAATTGTTATATACATAAAAAAAACATTTAAAACAATATTAAGACATGTTCATATGACTTGAACAAAATAATTAATTTCAAAACTATATTTATCTGAAAGGACATTGCTATACGTTTATTTTTACTAATCATACATCCTCACATTCACATATTTTATTGTTAATGACGTGAGACACAATGATTAAACTTAAACAGACTTTAGTTTTTCACCATTTTTCCGATCATCGATCAATTTTCTGATGAGACCCTATCAAACGTGGGGCCCTGAGCGGTCGCACTTACTGCACACCCTCAGGGGCCGGCCCTGACTATCATACTTGTACATATTTAAATATTAAACTTAAAAGTCTTCCTAAAACATAACAGTCGACTAAATTTTAATGGCTAAATGTTCATCAAAAATAATTTAATACCTAAAGAGGCCTAATTATAATAATAGGAAGATCAAGCATGTACTTAAACCTTAAATAAATTTTATAAAATCTAAGTCCTGTATAGGTTTTATATCTTTTTAAAAAAATTTAAAAGTACGTTGTCTTAATCGGAGTGAACGATGGTCCATTACCAAAATAGTAAATTGACGTAACATATCATTATTTTTTTGCAAAATAAAGCTCACCGGCAAAAGAAGGTGAAAAAAACGCAATGAATGGCAATCATGAGATTGATGCTTGTAAATCAAGTGAAGATAGAGACATACCCTCGTCACTTTCAGCTTCAGCTCCGGTATTATTAACCGGAACAATACCGGAAAGTGTGAAATTAGCCGCCGCCGGTGGTGACGAACTGTTGAGGTCGTCGTCAACAGCCACAATTACAGGGGAAACTTGAAAATACTTTGAAAAATAGATGCGATAAGCAAAACCCATCAAAATCACACAAAAAGCAACCTTAATAAACGTCTTAATTTGCTTCTGGTTGGCCGGAATTAGAGAATTGTTCATGTCTAAACTCATCTCCTTCATTTTGTTCGGAAAATTGAAGAGTCTCCGGCGCCGGCGATGACAAATAAAAGATGATGGCTCTCCGTATGGCATAAAAAAAGACCCGGAGCCTTCTCTCTCAAACGAAAATAATTTGCCTTTTTGGACATAAAAAGGAAACAGGGGAGGGGTGGGTTGGGGGGGGGGGGGGGTGGTGGGGTGGTGGGGCAAGTATGTGTGGTTGGATTTTAGTGTTTTGAGTTGGTGGCATTAACTTGAGGTGGTTGATGGCCCAGGTAGGGTACTAAATTATGCAAGTTTTGGATGTTTAATCAAGGGTTAATTTATATAAATAATAATTTTTTGTTTGTTTATATTAATTCTAGTTTATGTACTCACGTGTTACGTGGATAAATTTAATAAATAATTGATTATACAAAGTTTATGTAAACCTAAAATTAAAGCATATAAATCTTAAATGTTATCATAAAATTACATATGTGTCATAATTAATATTTAATGTAGTTACTTTTTTTAAAAAATTTAAAATATATTTTATTTTTAAATCTATATGTATAAAATCCATATAATTTAAAGGTTCAACTTTACATAAAACTTAAAGTTTATATATATATATATATATATATATATATATATATATATATATATATATATATATATATATATATATATATATATAATATGGTTCGTGTGAGTACCTAAAAAATGCAGAGTACCGTGAGTACCTGTGAACACACGGGTTTCAGATGTGAACTTGCTCCGAAAAAAAAAATTTTTGAATTTTTTTTCATATTCATTTAGATACAAATAATATAAGACAATACGTAAAAAATTATATACATTTACACTTTCTATCATCTTAAAAGTCATGTGAACGTGAAAAAATTCATGTGAACATGCTTAGTTGTGAACATACGTTCACAACAGCACACTTCATGTGAACACACACGTTTCACATAGTTCTAGTGTGTGTTTAGGTTTGATTTTTTGCAAGTAGTCTTGTATTATTAATTTAAACATGATTATGAAAAAAAAATTTAAAAAAAATGATTTTAAGCGAGGTACCTCCGGTACTCCGCAAAACTAGTGGTACTCATTTGAACCCAAATCTATATATATATATATATATATATATATATATATATATATATATATATATATATATATATATATATATATATATATATATATATATGTATAATAAAATGTTATAAAATATGATTTTATTAGTATTATATTATGTTTACGTTTTACTTATATTTAATATTGTTTGTGGTCTTTATTTATGTTTAATATATTTTAAAAATTTATGTTTTGTGCTCTCCTTTATTATATATATAGATTTATTTGGTATTATTAATAGTATTAATTTTTATATTTACTATCATGTATAACAAAATGTTAAAAAAAGTTGATGGTATAAATGGTAAAAAAATATGGGTTAAGTATTATTTTGACCACTTAATTTTTAAATTTGTCTCGTTTAGCCACTAAACTATTTTTTGTCCTGATTTAGACATTAAACTTTAGGTTAATGTCATATTTTGGAAAAAATGAGTAAAACTAATGGCTAAGTCGGTACAAAATATGATAGTTTAGTGGCTAAATCGGAACAATTTTCAGTGATTAAATCGGTAAAAAGAAAGTTTAGTGGCTAAATATATATACAAATTATAGTTCAGTGACTACATCTGGACAAAAAATAGTTTAATAGCTAAATCAAAAAAAATCTGAAAGTTTGATGGTCAAGATAACACTTAACCCAAAAAATATATAAATTAATTATATAAAATATAAAAGTTGGTGTTATAATTATAAGAAATATCAAAGTTGATGTTATTAATAAATAAAAGATGAATCATGTCGTTATACTCCGTAAAAAACAAAAAAAAAATATTATTTTTAACAATTGACCATTTAATTAAAGGGATACCGGTAAGAAATTAGTAACATGCATCATTAAAATTTATGATTATAGTAATCTATTTTTAACTTTATCAACTATAAAAAAAATCCAGTTTTTCATTTGTCACGATTATAACACACTACTTTAAATTATCAATTACTGCAACCTATAGCATCCTACTTTCTAATCATTTCATATAGCTAAACGAATAATTGTTATAATCATAAGAAAATAAAACGTAGATTACTATTATTGGTAAAAATTAAAGTAGGTAATTATAATCATAAACATAAAATAAACACTAGATTATTATAATTGCCAAATTCTAAAGCAAGTTTTATAATCATGAATTTTAGTAAAACACATTGTTATGTTTCTTGCAATCCTTAATTAAATAGGTTTTATATCACTATATAGCAACTTATCTTTAAATTTGTCTTGTTTTGATCAATGTACTTTTTTATACTTGGGTTCAAAATCTGTATCAAATAGGTAATTATGAGTTTTAATGACACTTTTATTGTCACTTGGGTTTTATAATCCTTGAATTTGAATAGTTGGTATCGGTGTTATTGGTTTTGTGATCTGACTAGTTATTTAAGAGGACGTTTAGTTTGCAGATTTTTTTCTTTGTGATTTGCATTCTATCAAATGATTTGCATTGTGTAGTATTTTCATTTATCAAGATTTTGTCAAAGAATTTGATTTATCTTTTATGAAAAAATTGCTAATCTGAATAATGCAATGCAACTGGGATTTAAATCCTAGGGAGGAGACAGAGTTTTTAAATAACAAAGAATTGTGAGATTTAAATCTTTGCTGAAATCTGTGAACCAAACACAAGATTTTAAATTCAAATCTCAGTGAATCCAAAAAAATCCACGAACCAAACGTCCCCTAAGTGTTTTCAAGCTAATAAATGTATTTTTAAATTAATAAAACTCGATAATGGATTTGCAAATAATTTTAGATTTTTAGAAGTTAGAAGTTGGGAACAAAATCATAATCTAGGAATAATGCATTGCCAAAAATTTTAAGTTATGCTTCTATTTTTGGGATAAAACAAAAAATAATTTTTTAATTGAAAATTTAGAAGGCATGTTCGTAGATTTTTTTCTGTGAGATTTACATTCTGTCAAATGATTTGCATTGTGCATCATTTTCATTTGTCAGTATTTTGTCAAAAATCTACATGATCTTTTAGGAAAATTAGTTGATCTGAATAATGCAATGTAAGTACTAACTAGTATTTAAAATCGTAGAGGGATACTGAGTTTTTAAATAACAAAAAAAGAACGGATTTAAAAAAATCATGGGATTTTAAATCTTTACTGACATCTGCAAGCCAAACACAAGCTTTTAATGCAAATCTTAGGTAGCGTTTGGATCACAGGATTTTGATATACCACGATTTAAATATGACAGAATTTGAAAATGACAGAATTCAAATGTGACAATATTTGAATCAAAGTATGTGTTTGGTTTGCAGGATTTCGAATTCAATTATTTGTAAAATCTTGTTGATTTGCAAATGTATCAAATGATATGGGGAAATCAAATAGGTGTACAAGAAGTAAGATAAGATATGTTAAAAAGCGGGCAAGGTGTTGATAGGTAGGGGCAGGGGCGGACCTAAAGGTCGGGTACGGGGGTCAAACGACCCCGATAACTTTTTTATTTTACGTATTATGTATATAATCGAAAAAATTTCGACCCCTATGATTTTTTAAGTTTGACCCCAATAACCTTGTTAGTTTTTATACATTTCATACATATAAAAAAATTTTGTTACAAAATCTGAGAAAATATACCAAAACCTAATGGTTTGTTACTCATTTAACAAATAATTTAAAAGTACATGTGCATTGAACATTCATTTATTAGACTATTTCATTGTTAGACACTTCACATTTGGCTTGATTTAGGAATATATTAATTGTTAGTTTTATTGTTATTTACTTATTTGTTGTTTGTTAGAATGTTCTTTGTTGTTTTAGTCTTTAAGATATTTAAATTATTATTTGTTTAAGAATTTTAGTGTTTAACAATTAACATTTATTTACATTTGTTTAATTGTTTTAATTCATAAGACAATATGAATCGTTTTTTGAAATTTTTTTTACTAGGATCCTAAGTTTTATCAAGTGGAAGAACTTCTAATATTTCTCTACAAATTCCATAGTTCAATTGTTGATGAAAATGACTGTTGGATTTGGACCATAAAGAATTACTTAATGTTTTGGACGATCATGTAATAACTAATAACTCGTTTTCAAAATATTAAAACTCGTAGGAGAAAAATGTAGAATCTAATTTTTTCTAGTTTGTAACGATGAACGAGTTGTAGCATATACGTAGTTCTTTAATTATGTAATCAAGATGAACCGACCGAACTTTTGAGGTTCGAAATTTTTTTTATAGAACTACGACCGCGTCAGAAATTCCGACCCCTATAAAAAAATTTTCTGGATCCACCACTGGGTAGGGTGGTAGGTAGGTAGAGGGGTGGGTGGGGTGTGCTGGGATGTGAAGGGTGTGGGGTGAGTGCGTATAGGTAGATGTGGGTAAGGCATGATGGGTGAGGATAGAATACGATGTATATTTGGTGTGGGATTGTTGGGGGTAAGGTAGGTGGGTAAGTAATAATGAGGTGAGTAGGGTTGGGTGAGAGGGGTAGTATGGTGTGGGTATGTATATGTAGATATAGGTAAGGTAGGATGAGTGAGAGTAATATACGATGTCTTATTGGGTCGGGGTGGGGATGGGTAGGGTGGGTAGGTAGGGTGGGGATGGGTAGTGTGGGTAGGGTAGGATCAATGGGTATAGGTAGGTGGTGGTTAGGTTGGCGATAAGAGTAATATTGTCATTTGGTTCGGATTTCGAAATGTAAAGATATGAGATTTCAAAATAATAGGGGGTAGGGAAGATTTTTAAAATCTTAAATGAAGGATTGTGAAATGATAAAGGAATATGAAACCCCTCTAATTTTTTTGCCAAACATCATACGAGAGGGATTTTCAAATGAAAATCTCACCAATTTCTCTGAATCCCGCATACCAAACGTCACCTTAGTGAATCTTACAAAATCCGCAAACTAAACGCCCGTTAGGCATCTTTTTGTTGAGGGATAGGTTTACTCTTCTATTTGTCTTTGATTCAAAATGACTACGTTAGTTGATAAAGAATGCAAAGGAATTCGAAATTGTTTATTTATTGGTGCTAAGTGAGATGAAGTTAAGATATCTCGAGTGAAGTGGTGCAAATATGTTGCTAGTAATTAGGGGTGACAATTTCGGTCAATTCAAGTAAACAAGTTAACGACCAAAAGTCATAATTTTTACATAATTTCAAAATTTTTTCAAAGAACATTTTGTTTAATACACTGTTTTATAAATTTTCTTTTTTTTTTAAAAAAAAAAAAATTATGTTATAGCTTAGTTTTTTACGACAAGTCATTATCATCCCGCTCGTTGAGTCAAAATTGTCACCCTACTAGTAAGATGAATGAAGGCTTCATATTGGAAGCTTATTTGCTCTTAATAAGGCTCTTTTGTTCAAACGAATTTGACGTTGCTAGATAGATCAATGTGTGTTATGGAGTCAAGTAGTCAAGGTATATCATATCATTGAAATAAGGGTGCTACTCTGGTGATGTCATCCTTTAAAATCGGACATTGTTCTCGATTAATTGAAATTTAAAAAGCTATCCATTAAGAGTTTAATCTATGTTTATGTGCTTGAAGGTGACAAAGAGATCTTGATTTTTGTTCGTTTGGATATTGTCAATTGAGTGATTGTGTTGCCAAGGATGGATGCCGAGGTGTGGGGTCGAAAATGAGCAATTTTCTAATCTGAAAGACTGAAATGCTTTTTGTATTTAGCTAAGGGTGGCAATTTGAGCTCATCCAAGCAAACGGGTCAAACGAGTTGACGAACAAATGTCATAAATTTTACATAATTTTGAAATTTTTTTCAAAGAACAATTTTTTTAATACATCGTTTTATAGGTTTTCATTTTTTTTTAAATATTATGTTCTATCTTAGTTTGTTACAATTGATCCATTTAACTCTTCAGCCCTTTGGTCCGTTGGGTCAAGATTGTCACCCCTATTAGCGAAAGTGATTTGGAAGACAGTGTCTTTAACTGTATGTCATCAAAACGGTAAATCATACTAACCGATGACAAAAATCCATCCGAAAGTTCAAAATAGTTCATATGAATTATTTATAATAATTAAGTCGGTATGGTTATCCTAAAATTAATATGGTTTTTGTGGGTTTTCCTCTAATTTTGGATGAGGTTGTTCAGATTTTTATAATACCAACAAGCTATAAACTATCTTAATAAAAATTTTAATTTTGGTTTTGGCGTTGGACAATTAAACAGAATTTAGAGACAAGTCAATCTAAGATAGTGATGGATCTGAAAGGCCTAAAAAATTATCAAGTTTTTAAAAGAAAGATCAAATTGATACTGATCTAAATCTTATAGACTGAAATTCTTTTTAAAAAATTTGGACCAGAACCAAAAGAATTGGACCAAGGTTTAGGTCGGTTCAACATTTGTCCACCTTTAATGTTGCTGTCATGTATGATATAACTCAACTTATGATACATTTGTTTATAGGAGTTATAGTCTTTTCGGCGTATGAACGTCACAATATCAAGTCATGGGTGGTTGGTGGTTCATTTGCCGATATCGATCAAATCCTTAAAGTCAACATGGTTATTAGATTATATGTGAAAACTATACGATGAATTAAGCACTTGAAAATATACTGCTATAAATAGAATGTTTGATGTATTATGCTAAGAAACAAAATATCTCACATTTCTTGTATTTGTCATAGAAATGAATTTGATTGTCACTAGCTATTGGACAATTTAATTTAATTTTGGTTAGTAAAAAAATTTAATTTTGGTTTTAGCATTGGACAATTAAACAAAATTTAAAGACAAGTCGATCTAAGATAGTGATGGATCTGAAAGGCCTAAAAATTATCAAATATTTTAAAAAAAAATCAAATTGACACCAATCTAAATCTTAAAAAAACCAGAATTCTCTTTTAAAAATTTAGACCAGATGCAAAAGAATTGGACCAGGTTTAGGTCAGTTTAGCATTTGTCCATCTGTAATGTTGCTGTCATGTATGATGTGACTCAACTTATGATAAATTTGTTTTTAGGAGTTATAATATTTTCGACGTATGAACGTCACAATATCAAGTCATGGGTGGTTGGTGCTTCATTTGCCGCTATCGATCAAACCCTTGAAGTCAACATGGTTATTAGATTATATATGAAAACTATATGATGAATTAAGCCCTTGAAAGGATACTTTTATAAATAGAATGTTTGGTATGTTATGCTAAGAAATAAAATATCTCACATTTCTTGTTTTAGTCATAGAAATGAATTTGATTGTCATATTTCATCTCATATAAAATAGAGTAAATTACAGAAATGGTCCCTGTGGTATGCTCAAAATTATGGATATAGTCACTGGTCTTTAAAAATTGCATAAATGGTCTCTCAAAACACTATTTACTTTCAGAATGGTCCCTCCATCTCTTGACTTTTTCTAAATAACGATTTTGCCCTTATTCTCAAAATCACTTTTGGTCCCTTTAGTATATAATTAGTTTTGGTTTCAGTAATTTTTATAAGTTTTTGTTTTTGTTTTTTAATTTTTAAAAGCTAATTTAATAAAATGTGATTTAATTATTTTAATTATATTATTTTAATTCTATTTTATATATTCGATTTATTTATTTACATTTCATTTGTTAAACTATTTATACATTTTTATATTTTTATACGTTACCAACTAACAATTTCATTACGTTAACATATTTTGATTTGATTATAATTTTAGAAAAAAAAATACATAAATCTAGGGTTTTATTTGTTTTGATTTAAATATTTTGGTACGTTAATACATTTCGATTTAAATTTAGTTTTTTATTCGTTTTGAGTTACATATTTTGCTACATTAATTCGTTTCAATTAAACTTAGTATTTTGTTTGTTCTATTCTAATTATTTTGTATGTATTAATACATTTTGATTTATTTATAATTTTTAATAAAAATATGTTGATTTGACATTTTATTCATTTGGATTTAAATATATTTCAGTGTTAATACACTTCAATTAATTATAACTTCTAAAGATAATGTAACACCCTCCCCGAACCCGGAAATGCCACGTCAATACAATACACAGGTGGCAATAACGCAATAGCTCAATTATGCACATGTCACAGGATAACTGAAATCTCTGACAATTTAAAACTTTTATTAAACATCATTAACACATAATCCACTGGATTACATAAGCCCAAAAGTGCTAACATAGGCTGTACTGATCAGGTTATTACACAAATTAACACAAGCTCCCCAGATGATTCCCGATCCCAGCTCATCCAGCACGGCTACAAATCCTGTCACTGATGCCCTGAACATGGAAGACTCGAATACGTAAGCTCGAAGGCTCGTGAGTACTCGAGGGTTAGACTCTGCACAGTAAACACATAGCATGCGAAACACGTAGCACATACACACAGCACAAGCTCCATCTCTGTCTCTGGCAATCAGCAGTATAAAGCAGATATGAACACTCAGCATGAGATCCGAAGCCCTGCACACAATATCACTGAGGGGGACCCTTCCCCAGCTAACGACCGTGCGCACCGGTGGTTAGCCACAACCCTGTAGCACGGGCGCGAACCGGCTACAGGCCCTGCCGTGTATACACGCTCCAAGGACTGTTAGGGACAGTCAACCCACGCGATCTCACATCGCGAATCACCGTCCGTATGGAACTCATCACGGACCCCCGGACTGGATCTCATCTCATGCACACATATATCACATATGTGGGAAATAGAATCATACCTGGCGCCCACGTCCCTGTCTCATTCACAATACACAACATACACATACACAAAGCCAGCTACACAGTTATGACTCGTAAAACAGTCCCGCGGTTTAGAAAAGAACTCGGGTACTCACCTGATCGATCCACTAATCCCGGAATCTCTGACTCGGCTCGATTCGCTGACTTGTCCCTGAAATTACACACGGATCTCACCTGTTAATACAAATCCCACGAACACATATCGCAAACTCATAATGAACATGAACTCGACTCAAACTCAATTGCGATCCCCAACAGAACCCTGAAAACCCAATCAAAATACGACCCATAACAGGCCCGAATCCCTGAAACAATCCCAATCGGTTAAACACAATCCCGAATTACATTAAACACATAATCACGACACTCCGAACTCTGTTCAACCCGACAACCCCACGGAGCCGAAACCCGATCAATACCCGAAACTCGACTCAAAGCACTCCCAATAAGACTCTGAATATACACAAAACCCATCCCGAGCAACCCCGAAGGAACCCGACACTGTTCCGACTCAAACCCATTTCACAAGGTTAACTTCGAATTTCCCCTGCAGGCCATTGGTCGCGCCGCGGACCCTCTGGTGGTCGCGCCGCGACATCGCGAAACCCCCATGGCCGACCTGCGATTTCAGCTCTGCCAAGGAGTTATAACTCCTTTCAATTACGAACTCAGCTCTCAAAACACATACATAATCATCCCACAGCAGCATATAAACTCTCTTATCACTCAAATATTCAATTCCCACAAGGATTCAACACATAATACAATTTAAATCCTCAAACCAAGTTGCTTACCTCAAATCCTTCAAGAATAATAGGAGAGAAGAAGAAGAACAACTTAAATCCAAGTTTCCACACCCAATTCAAGGCTTGAATTTGATTTCTTGCTGGAGGTCTTCACACACTTCACACACATACACTTTTTGGTTTTCTCAAAAATGGATAAGAAGGAAAGGGGGATAAGCACATATATGAACGTCTTTATCTCGACGGGTCCCGAACCCAATAACCCGAACCCGATATCACATTTTCAACATTTATGCCCGTTTAACCCATTTAATCCCACAAACTCAAATATATAATTAATCCACTAATATTATGACCCGGAGACACGTAACTCGCAACCCGACACGTATCAATCCACTACTCGGGATCTCATTGGCCCAACACGATAATAATTATTTAATTATCCACTAAAATAATTACACGCAATTATCTCGAAAATGGGATGTTACAGATAATATATAAACTTAGCGTTTTATTTGTTTTTTGCTTATATTTTGTCACGTTAATTCCTATCGATTTAATTGTAACTTTTAGCGTTTCGGTTTGTATATTTTGTTTATATGTTTTGAAATGCATATATATTTATACGTATATATGTTTTGAATAAAACGTATATATGTTTCGTTACATACGTTTCGAAACCTATATAATGAAATATACAAACCAAAACGTATAGAAAGAAATATACAATCCAAAATGTTAAAAATTATAATCAAATTGATAGGCTAATTGTAACACCCCGACTCCCGAGCAGGTACGTGTAATTATCCTATTGACCAATTATTTTATTGAGTATTGCGTTGGTCCAATTGCGTCCCGTATAGTGGATTATACGTGTCGGGACGGGGAATTACGTGGATTCGGGATATAATTTTAGCGGATAAATTATAATTATGGATTCACGAGATTAAATGGGATTTAATGATATAAATAGTGGATTTTTGATATTGGGGTCGGGTATCGGTGTCGAACCCGCGATATAACGGGATCCGTATATAGCGTATATGTGTATAACGTTTCCTTCTTCCTTCCTTTTGTGCAAAATCTGAGATAAAGGTGTGTGTGTGTGAACCTATGCTGCTGGGACTTGGAATTGATCATAAATCAAGTGATTAAAGTGTGAAATCAGAATTTAATCTTCTCTTTTGTGTTCTTGGAGTTCAAGGTAAGAAACCTTCCAATTGAATCTGATTTTGTGAGATAAATAGGGCTATATGTTGGGAATTTATGTGTAAGCATGTTGGTAATAGTTTGGTATTCATATCATGTGTTTTATCTGTTGGAAATCGGGTTTGGGGAGGTAATTACCTCCTGGACATAACAGAAAAACGAACAGGGGAACTGTTCTGCTTCGTGAACGCGGTCGCGACGCGCTAAGCGCGGCCGCGATGTTCTTGGGGAGCGCGGGCCGCGATCGGGCCAGTGCGGCCGCGATCGGGCTTCTGCGGGTTTGGGTCGGTTTGGGCTTTGGGGGTCCGTTGGGTTGTTTTGTGGGTTCATTTGGGTATATTAACAGTTATGGGATAATCGAGATTAATCTGGGAGAATTAATTTGTGTACAGGGGTTCCCAGAGATTGTTACGGGCCGGGTTCGGATCAGACAGTTAGGGAAATTGTGCAGGGTGATCCAGGTGAGTACGCGAGACTTTTCCAAAGACTAGTCGTTGCCTTTCGAGTCTTTTGTGTTAATATTTCATATGTGATTATATGAATTGTTTGGGCACTGCGAGTTGCCCCTCAGGTATGATCTTTCTTTCTTACTATGTGTTATATTTGAGATCCATTACTATATATTGCGATGAGTATCGTGGGAGCTGTGTAGCTCTGTTTGACCCTGTGAAGGGTTCCCATATATATATATGCGGCCGTTATTCCTGTTAGCTTCCACGGGCGTGGTTTGGCTCCAGGGGGGGGGAGGGATCCCCAATTGAGATGAGTATCTCTTTCTGTATTGGATCTCTAGGGTCTCTGAGTAGAGACTCGCTGGCATGTGTTATGCCGTGTAGTGTAGGGTTGCCATGTGACGTGCGATATGTGATTATGTGTACTGTGCAGTGTCTAACCCTTGTGTACTCACGAGCTGCGAAGCTTACGTATTCGAGTCTGATGTGTGTATCAGGGGGACCGAAGATAGGACCGCCAGCTCCTGAGCGACGATAGGAGCTTGACTTGCTGCGATCGGGAGATTCTGCTTTTGTTATCTGTATGTGATACTTTGCTAGAAACTTTGGGACAAATGATACTGGATTCGTATGTGAATATTTGGGTCCGGGTCGGGTTTTGTATGTCGGGTTGACTTTTGGATATTATGATTATGTTGTGAAATGTTTTAATTAATCAGTGTTTGTGTAAACCCTTGACATGTGTGATGGATTGTGATTGCGTTAATGCCACATGTGTATTGTAAATGACGTGGCTTTTAGTTGGGATTAGAGGGTGTTACATGTATGGTATCAGAGCTTGTGGTTTTAGTATTGAGTATCAGTGGATGCTTGAGCTTAGACCGTGTTCAGATTCTTGGGAGTATTCCGGTGACGGATACTAGAGGATTTAATTATCCTGGCTTAGTGTATAACGCTGGGAGACCTATTTCTTGTGCTTAATTGCCTTGTTTTGTGCAGATCAGTATGGCAGACCAGGGAGAGGGTTCTGGCGCGGGTAAGCCGCCGGGTGATGATGAGTATATCCGCAAGTCAGAGTTGTTTGGGGTTCTTACAGAGTTCTATAGACAGCAGAGAGAGCTGGAGAGAGAGCAGAGGCATGATACGGGGCCACGTTCTGGGGATGGTCAGGATACGGGCACGGGTGCAGGTGCCTCTTCCTCTACATCTCAGCGAGGGGGTTCATTTAAGGATTTCATGACTGGGAATCCTCCAGAGTTCAGAGGCGGGGGTGAGCCAGGGATGGCACTCGCGTGGGAGCGCGAGATTGAGTCTGCATTTCGGGTTGCTCATGTGGACCCGAAAGACATGGTAGGGTATGCCACGTATCAGTTGAGGGGTGGAGCCTCACAGTGGTGGAGATCTATCGAGTCTTCCATGTCTGATTCTCGTGCATATGCGATGTCCTGGGCTCAGTTTAAGGACATGTTTGAAATTCAGTATGCACCCCGTGATGAGCAGCGAGAGATGGAGCGCCGTTTCCTCCACTTACAGCAGAGGGATCTGTCCGTGCAGCAGTATGTGGATCGCTTCAATGAGTACTCCCAGTTCGCGCCGCAGCATGTGAATACAGAGAGGCGCAAGGCCGATGCCTTTGTTGACGGCCTGAGACCAGATATCAGGGAGTTTGTGGGACTACAGGAGACGTCCTCTTTTTCTAGGGCGCTAGAATTAGCTCGCATGAGAGAGCGAGAGATCGAGAGGCAGCGAGAGCAGCCGCCTACTCAGAGACAGCGTACGGGAGCCACTGAGCAGTCTAGTTACTGGCGCGAGCCGAGGGATCAGCAGCCCGAGCAGGGCCGTCATCAGGAGCAGAGTTCAGGTCCGCGTAGGGACCGAGGCAGAGACAGAGGCAGAAATAGAGGTCGGGATGAGAGATCCCGGGGACAGGGTCAGAGAGACAGTCATGCGGCCAGTCAGAGCAGTGTTGGGCGGGGGTCCCGGGCATCGGGGAGTAGAGCTGACAGTTCATCCGGAGAGCGAGATTGTCCGAGATGCCACCGCAGGCATGCCGGACCGTGTGCCAGTGATCAGTTTCGATGTTTTAGATGAGGTCAGTTCGGCCACACAGCTACAGCCTGCACAGCCCCAGAGGCATTATGCTTCCGATGTAGGAAGCCGGGCCATCGCATGAGAGACTGCCCAGAGACAGCACCAGCAGTACCGGGAGCGAGCACGAGTGGTGCTAGAGTCGAGCCTTCTTCTTCCACCTCCCGCAGGGATGCAGCTCCGAGAGCCAGAGGCCGGGTGTTCCAGGCCACAGCTGAGGAGGCCAGAGATGCTCCAGATGTTGTTACGGGTACGTATATTCCGAATGGCTTGCGTGCGCGAGTCTTATTTGATTCTGGAGCCGATCGCTCTTATGTGTCAGTGTCCTTCTGTGCTTATTTTACTGTTGTTCCTACTGTATTATCTGTGCCATTGATTGTCGAGAGGGTAGACGGCAGTACCGCTTTAGTGAGCCGTATTTATCGAGAGTGTGTACTCGAAATCGATACTCACTGATTCCTGATCGATTTACTGCCTATCGAGATCAGCAGTTTCGATGTGATCGTCGGTATGGACTGGATGACAGCCCGTCAGGCAGACATTCTTTGTGCTAAGAAGATGATCAGGATACCGATTTCTGAGACCGAGGTCGTGACAGTTTACGGGGAGAGGCGAAAGGGGGAGATTGGGATCATCTCGATGGTTAGAGCTCAGAGATACGTGACCAAGGGTTGCGAAACCTTCTTGGCTTATGTGATTGATGCCCAGAAGGAGAAGACGAAGGTAGGGGATGTACCTGTAGTGCGAGACTACCCTGAGGTATTCCCAGATGAGCTACCTGGGCTACCGCCAGATCGCCAGGTAGAGTTCCGGATCGACCTTATCCCTGGAGCGGTGCCGATTGCGAAGACGCCTTACAGGCTGGCACCCACTGAGATGCGAGAGATGATGACTCAGCTTCAGGAGTTGCTGGATAGGGGATTTATCCGTCCGAGCTCATCACCGTGGGGAGCACCGGTGTTGTTTGTGAAGAAGAAAGACGGTACTATGCGAATGTGTATCGATTATCGGGAGTTAAATAAAGTGACAGTGAAGAATAGATATCCACTTCCGCGAATCGACGATTTATTCGATCAGCTACAGGGATCTAGCTTCTTCTCGAAGATTGATTTGCGATCTGGATATCATCAGCTGAAGGTCAGGGAAGAGGATGTGCCCAAGACAGCCTTCAGGACGCGCTATGGACACTATGAGTTTCTAGTCATGCCATTCGGACTGACTAACGCACCCGCAGCCTTCATGGATTTGATGAACAGGGTGTGTAGAGCCATGTTGGATCGGTTTGTTATCGTGTTCATAGACGACATATTGATCTACTCGAGGAGCGCTGAGGAGCATGAGCAGCACTTGAGGGAGGTCCTAAGCGTGCTGCAGAAAGAGAGACTTTATGCGAAATTTTCGAAGTGCGAGTTTTGGCTCCGAGAAGTGCAGTTCTTGGGCCATATTGTGAGCAGCGAGGGCATCAAAGTGGATCCCGCGAAGATCGAGGCTGTGATGAGTTGGGAGCAGCCTAAGACCGTGCCAGAGATTCGTAGTTTCCTGGGATTAGCAGGCTACTACAGACGGTTCATTCAGAATTTTTCGCGGATAGCCATGCCGTTGACGAGATTGACACGGCAGGGCGTACCATTCGAGTGGAATGACGAGCAGGAGACTGCCTTTGCTGAGTTGAGAGCTCGATTGTGCCAGGCGCCGGTGTTAGCCTTGCCCGAGGGTACGGATGATTTCGCTGTGTACTGTGATGCATCAGGGACAGGGCTGGGTTGTGTGTTGATGCAGCGGGGCAAGGTGATTGCCTACGCTTCGAGACAGCTGAAGACATATGAGGAGAATCATACTGTCCATGATCTTGAGTTGGATGCCATAGTCTTTGCGTTAAAGATATGGCGACATTATCTATATGGGTCCCAGTTTGTGGTTTATACTGATCATAAGAGCCTTCAGTATCTTTTTAGTCAGAAGGAGTTGAACATGCGACAGAGACGCAGTTTAGAGCTTCTGAAAGATTATGACTTTGAGATACAGTATCATCCTGGAAAAGCGAACGTAGTTGCTGACGCCTTGAGTCGTAAGGCGTGCGTTCAGACGATTACCTCCCGAGCTGTGAGACTCGAGATCACCTCTACCCTGATTGACAGTCTGAGATTGGCACAGATAGAGGGTCTGCGGGAGCAGAATGTGAAGAGGGAAAGGTTAGTTGGGCAGACAGAGTCGTTGGTCAGGGATGACCGAGGGATATATACGCTGAGAGGCAGAGTTTGGGTTCCCAGAGTTGGGAACTTGCGACAGTTGATTCTTGATGAGTCACATAAGTCGAGGTTGTCTATTCACCCTGGGAGCACCAAGATGTACCGAGATCTCCGAGAGTTCTACTGGTGGCCGGGTATGAAAAGGGATGTGGGCCGTTATGTCGAGCAGTGCATGACATGTTTGCGGGTCAAAAGTGAGCATCAGAAGCCGCACGGCCGTCTACAACCACTGGAGATTCCCGAGTGGAAGTGGTACCACATCACGATGGATTTCATCGTCAGACTTCCTCGTACTGTGCGTGGGAACGATATGATTTGGGTCATAGTAGACCGGTTGACTAAAAGTGCGCACTTTCTTGCGGTTCGGGGTACGATCACGATGGACCAGCTAGCGCGGCTGTATATTAATGAGGTGGTGTCGCGGCATGGGGTTCCGAAGTCGATTACTTCTGATCGCGATACTCGATTCACCTCGCGGTTCTGGCAGAGTTTCCAGAGAGAGCTGGGTACCCGGGTTCAGCTGAGCACAGCTTACAGGCCTCAGACAGATGGGCAGACTGAGCGCACCAACCAGACACTTGAGGACATGTTGAGAGCATGTGCCATAGACTTCAGAGGTAGCTGGGATGTGCATCTCCCATTAGTAGAGTTTGCTTATAATAATAGCTACCATGCCTCGATTAAGATGGCACCGTTCGAAGCATTATATGGCCGTAAGTGTCTAACCCCCGTGTGTTGGGGTGAGGTCGGTGAGCGACCGATCAGTGGGCCCGAGCTACTTCAGGAGACGAGTGATAAAGTAGCTGTGATCCGGGAGCATATGCGTGTTGCGCAGAGCCGTCAGAAGTGCTATGCTGACCGCCGTACTTCAGAGCTCGAATTCAGTGTTGGGGATCAAGTGTTGTTGAAAGTGTCTCCATGGAAGGGTGTTATTCGTTTCAGGCACCGGGGCAAGTTGAGTCCGAGGTATATAGGGCCGTTTGAGATAATTGCCAGGGTCAGAGATCAGGCCTACCGGTTGAGATTGCCGCCAGAGTTAGCCGGTGTTCATGATACATTCCATGTGAGCCATCTGAGAAAGTGTCTAGCTAAGGAGGATCAGTATGTGCCTTTATCAGAAATATCCGTGGATGATCAGTTGAG
>JAANYP010004524.1:50000-170897 GCA_020465985.1 Centrapalus pauciflorus | reverse complement strand
AATTCTCTTGGTTTTTAACATATTGGAGTGACAAATTCATTGTTACTTAGCCAATAAGCCGTTAGATGATCATATTAAGCAACCATGATATGCTCTCAATGTCACAAGTTGAATTTTATTTTCTTCTAGCTGTCCCATTCCAGAACTGTTGTTACTTTACTGAAGTGTGAGACTTATCCTACAAATTCATTGTGTCACTTAAGATGCAACAATATATTTAAGTTCTAGTGCCTTACTGCTTTTGACAATGCAAGGTAATCCTATTGCTTGATTTAGTACATATATTTCTTCCTTGATTATGGATTAAGGCACCCCTCACATGATTATAAATAGGCATTATCAGTCTATCTTTTTTACCCATCCTGTTAAATAGCCAACAATACCAATTTTCCGTCAGTAGGGAGATGATTAGGATTAGCGATGAGTGTCATGGTCTATGTAGGTTGGATCTCCCATCTCCCACAACATACTTGAGGGAATTTCTAGGATATCACCCTGCTCCTTCCCCTGATTCATTTGAAGAACGAGACATAAGTTCTTTAACATACAAGCGTGAGATGTCAAATGAGTAAGCACATTCATGCATCACTGAAGGACAAATTTGACCACTATAACCAATTTTGATTGCTCTGCAGACGTACAACAAAAAAGCTAACGTGGTTACATTTTTGCTACTATGGCATGAGCTGACTGTCCATGTAAGAGGGTTAATGAAATGCATAAGGATGATATAGTTTTTCGTTTATAGTGGCTGGAAAATGAGTAATGAAGATGAAGCTGTGTAGTTTGAAAACCCTTGGTACTCTTGAGTCTTGTCCATTTTTCTGGTTTAAAGTCGAACATAATCCATCATTCATCTGTAACATCAAGGTAAGTGCTAATGTATGGAAATGTTAAGCCTAGGGGTGTATTGGTAAGTGCATTTTTTAGCAAATGCTGTCTCGTTGTAGTTTCAGAATTAACCTTGAGAACCAAATGGGCATCATCTTCACTTTTGATCACTATAGTGGTTGTGGTGTTGAAAACATAGAATAATATGAACTTTTGTACAATGAAATTCTGTGGTCTGGCAGGGTATGTTCAAAGAGCACCACAGTTTGCATAGGTCTGTATTATTGTGATTTGTGTACCTCGAAAGGAATTAAAGAGTTGGCTTAAGAGATAGCAAATGTTAAAATTAACAAAATCTTGACACAACACGAAAACATGAACCCGACACAATAAATTGGGCCAAAAATGGATCAATACGAAGTAACATGAAATATTTGGCTAGGGGCCAACCTGTTTAAAGTTTCAAAAGAAGTAATCTTGGTTAAAATTTCGTCTAGATAAAGTGATCTTAAACTTCAAGTGGAAATATAATGAAGAAACTAAGGATAGTGGGTAGTGATGGCTGACGTGGTTGGTGGTGTAATTTAAGTGCTGACGAGTTAGTTATAATTTTGTATTAGCCTATCTATCCTTTGATCTAATGTATTGGATATGGCTTGTCAGGTTGGTGGACCAGAGGAAGCTTATAAGGCTGCTGAACCATTATTTTCATCTATGGGTAAAAATACCATCTATTGTGGTAGTGCAGGAACTGGTTCGGTAAGTTTTTGGACAGTAATCAACTTTACATCAAAATAATCTATCTATTCTATTAAAAAAGTAAATAAATACCACTTGGCATTTAACTAGAATGCCAATTGGCGTAACCTGGAAGCGACACGTGTAATATTCTACAATTTCTATTTTATAGTATAATTAAATTCATTTAGAAAGAATCTTCCGCCTATTATCTTGGAATTTTGTTTTAAATTTGAGTCCACAACTTATGTCTTTCACTAGCTTCTTATCCAAGTTTTCTTAAAAATATTAAAAATAAATAATTAAATTGATTTAGAAAAAAAGGACTATTTACCAGAAATCTATACTTTTTTCTTTCTTTGTTATTATTTAATACTTGGTTATGTATATTACCTTTTGTTATCTGGTTTATATATTTTCAATAATCTTTTTAACAGTATAATATTACTATTTTATTTGTTGTTTCTAAAATAATTTTCAAATTTATACAAATAAAAAAAATTATTTAAATATCCCGTGTAGTGCACGGGTAATAAACTAGTGGGACATCATATAGGTAAAAAACAAGTTACTTCTGCAATTCGGCACTGCTTCATAATGTGGAAATTCATTTCGAGACATTCCTATATGATAGTGGTGGACATGTAATTGTACGTCTAATATTCTCACCATTCTTGTGTTATTTCTTTTGATAGATTGGTTTCCTTGAGCAACAAGAGTAGAATAATATATATTTGGTTATTCCTATATAATTTGATATGCCATGGGAAATCTTGAACCTGTTCCAAGGACCCAAGAACATCGTGTATTACAACCATATATTTTCTTATAATGTTCATATTAGAATTTGTGTATGTTTATGTACAATTTAAGCACCAATGTTTTGCTTTTGATACTGGTGTATTTAGGCAGCTAAGATCTGCAACAACTTGTCAATGGCTGTGAGCATGCTTGGTGTTTCTGAAGCCTTTGTTCTTGGCCAGTCGTTGGGCATTACAGCCAGTACTTTAACAAAAATATTCAACTCTTCAAGTGCTCGTTGTTGGAGTAGGTAGTAATCAATGTTCTAATTATGGTGTTTCCCCTTTAAGTTTAAGCCAAGCTAAACACAGAGAAATGACTGCTTTGCATTTGAACAAATGTGTATTAGTTTTATTTTCTGCATGCCAGTTTTTAATTCATGATTGGCTTCAAGCCATGTATGTAGAAGAACTTCCACAATACTAATATCATGTACACACCTTTCAGTGATACATATAATCCAGTACCTGGTCTGATGAATGGAGTGCCCTCCTCTAGAAATTACGATGGTGGATTTGCATCTACGCTGATGGTATGTGATGCAACGTAGATTTTCATGTTTTCTCTGATCATTTATTATATTATTAGTAAAAAGAGGCATCATCAGCAATTGAATGCCTTATTCTTGGGTATAAAGTTTCGAAAATGTGGTATAGTATTTGTACAATGGCGAAAAGGCTTATTAGTATCAAGCTCTAGTCATAGGTGGCAATGTGGAATGATGTATTACTCAATTCAGTGAATGTTCATTGGTCAACTTGGTCTACATAACATGGAAACTTACAAACACCTCCCTTTCCATCGTTTGTTCATATGATATTCATTATAAAGGCTCGTGACCTTTTTATATGAACACAGGCTAAAGATTTGAACCTTGCTTCAGCAGCAGCTAAACAAACTGGTCTGAAATGCCCACTTACATCTGAAGCAAAAGACATGTAAGATCATTACCTCTATTGACTTTTTCATTTCCCTATCATTGCTTTAATCATGAAACTAATATGAGATAGGCCAGTTTTAAGCAGAATATATGAGGGCTACTTGAATTCTATTCTTGTTTTTTTTTCTTCTTACAGATACACAAAGCTTTGTGAGGAGGGTCATGGGACAAAGGACTTCTCTTGCGTTTTTCGCCATTTCTATTCTGGCAAGGATGAATCATAATAATACAATGCCTGGCTCTCTCTGTTGTAAATGTATTTAAAATAATTGGTTTCCTATGATGTATGGATGGCCCATTTGTGCAACTTTTAGGTTTTGGTATCGTATGTTCGATAAAATATTTAGAGTCTTGAAGCAATTATATGAGTCCCATTGTGAAGATGTTCAAACGTGCGAAAGACATTCTTGATATCTGTCTGAATCATGGAGTTGGAGGTGCTATACAACACAAATAATCATTTTTCTTTGTCAAATGGTTTTGTTTCTGTGTTTTCAAAACATGAAAATAGAATCCATAACAACTTGACTGGAAACCAAAACAAAAGGACCTATATTTCAATGTACAATCCAAAGACACAATACTGGTTTTGAAGTTGAATCACTTAGAGGGTGTTTGGTTTTGCGTTATAAACGAAATTATCAGCTTATTACGTTACAATAACGCAAATAATTGGTTTAAAGTGTTTCGATTTGTATACGTTAATAAGTGATTATTTACGTTTAGCGTTAGTCCTACCATACTTTTTCATAAGTTAAAAAATGTAGGTTATTTGCTTAATAAGTGATTATTTGATCATTTTAGAAGTTAAAACGCAAATCCAAACACTTTAAAAACTGATTATTTGATAATTATGATATCAAACAGCAGAAGCTAAACCAAACACTATAATTCCGGCAACACTTTTGGTTACAGCTATTATCCGATTATTAATTTTCAAAACGCTATAGCACATTTACAAACGCATATATATTCTCAATTGAGTTTGTTGGGTTCTTATTCCAGTGTCCATAAGCTTAACCATGATTTGGGTTTTACAAAATGAAATTCATAAAATCATTTCACATTGGTTTCGGTTTGTAATAAATTGGTGCTTTATGTTTTTATAATTTTTAGACAAGAATTTAAATCTGTTAGTATTTTAATGTGTTTGTATTTCATCTTTTGTCTGTCACTTTACTTTAAAAACGTATCATAATTTAGATAAATGATAAAATGTCACCAATTAAAAAGTCAATAAAAATATTAATCAAGTGAAAGAAAATGTGTCGCTAAAAACGTATAGTAATAAATACGATACGAGTCGTACTACTAAAATGTTGGGTCAATGTTGTAAAGAATCAACTAGCTATAATGTTAATTAATTTTTTTTCCTACTTTTTTAAAGTTTGTTTTGTCAAAAAAAAGGAGTCGTAACAACTAACTAGATATAATGGTTACGAAATTTAGACAAAAACTGAATTTAATCTAATTACATATTTGATGTTATCATTATTATTGTCATCATCAAAACATTTAAACCAAGCTCCATCTCACTTTCCTTTTTCTTATAGTTTTTCCACAGACGATCATATAAATTGACAACATATATAATATATGCAAACATAAGTTCGTACATACGTTTTATAATTAGTGTATCTATAAGGGTTTAATATGAAAAAAACTAACATGTTTTTGTGTTTTTTACGATTTATTTTTTATTGTTATTTTCTACTAAGAAAGTCGTCAAGTTATTGTTTTCAATCCGGTTTTCGGAAAATTTTTATATTTTTTCATAATCAACACTGTATTTTTCCACAAAAAACCAACATGTTTTCACTTTTTTTCTCCGAAAAGTCCACAAACTTGAAGAGTTTTTTTTTAAAAAATAAAGAAAATTTCTAACAATCACAAACAAATATATTACTTAAGTATTTTATTGGTAAAAAATAACACTGAGAGACTAAACCATAAAAACGTAAATAACATATTGATTTTTTTTCATATTAAACCCTATCTATAATTATTAACCATTTGATTATGCATGAACAAAAGACAAAAGAATAGATAAAACCTAAACAATTTTAATTATATAACAAATTTGAGTGACTAAATGGCTTGGGTTTTTTTTTTATTACTCTTTTACAACATTAACTATTAAAAAAATGTTATTAAATAATTATATAAAACCATTTTCGTAAATTACATAAGACGAGTTGTTAGCCAAGAATGTGATCTCGGCGTTTGTTTGCCATCGTTCTTTGATTCAGTGATTCACAGTGGCAGAGTTTGTCTTCATCTCCAGATTTCCAAAATTCCAATCCATATCCTCCTTCCCCTCCCACCACCTTCATCCCTCTTCTTCAATTCACCCATAAAAGGCCAAACCCTAAAATCCGTCTCCTATCGATGTGAGATGAACATAGATCGGGTTGTCGGTGTTTATGCACACTAATCGTTCGACAATATGCTCACAGACAGAATTTCCGTTGAATTGATGAATCTTGTTTGTGCGTAAGGTACTGAACAATTCAAATTGCACCTAAACAATCCTCAAGACACGCAGTAGAAGTAGCAGGAGATGGCAGTGCCGTGGAATATGACACTGTGGATGGCGAGGATGGTGTGGATGGCGCTCAGTGGTTGGGTGATTTCTTGCTTAACTGTTGCTGATGAGATCGCTGGTTCTCTTCGTACGGGCGATATCGGCCCCTTCCATGTTGGTTAGCCCCCCTTTCAATTCCTCCGGTTAGTTTTCATTCTTTCCCATTTGTGATTCATCTTATCACTTTTGATTTGTGGGTTTGCCCTAATTAACGTTAACATGATCTATGGGTTAAATGTGACTATTATGATGATTTTTTTTTTCGCTCGTTATTGGTTTCATCATTAAGATTAGTCTTGTTCTTATATGTTCCATTGAATTTATTTATCTTCAGCTGTGGCTTCCAAGTTCTCTGCTTGCATCTTTCGAGTCGAAATTATTCACGTTTAATGATATAAAGTTTGTTACTTGAATTTATTATAGTTCCGATTTGCATTTCTTGCAGGTTTATGATGACTAAAGTTTCTGTTCCTGTAGATAGTAGAATATGTTGCTTTGGATGGTTTAGTATGCAACTTTCTTGGCCATGAAACACAACCGTTTCAATAGGTATCTCCTGCCAAATGTCTACTCTTTTTGTGTTTTACGGATGGAGGAGTGGCGATATTTCAATCAAGTAATAGTCGTATACTTGTTTAAATCTCAGTGTTTTTTATAGTGTTAACGATAATTGAGTTCATGCTTAACCTGTTATGCTAATACAAGATTGTGTTTGATTTGATTTATAGACTTCTTTCTTATTTTTGAACGTATGCTAATTACATGGCACCGAATATGTGAGAAATTGTATTTATTGCAAAAGAGCGATACAATTAGACTGTTTACTCAAAAAAGAGAATACATTATCGGTCATTTACCAATTACCATCCGTTTGAGTGATTGATTATACAGTACGGATCAAAGGGAAGTGACTCTTTAGTCTTTACTATCTGAATAGCTTAAAGTTGCCTAATTTCCGTACGAAGTTCTCTCCATCATTCTCATGAACTCCTCCATGCTAACTTCTCCATCATCTGATCAATAAGAACACAAAGCCAAATCTCGTTTTATTTGTTCATTTGAAGGATGAATGTAAGCATATATATAAAATAAGATGCAGCAAGAAAAACTAGACAGACTTACGATCATGATCTGCTTCCTCCACCATTGCATGGATCTCTGCATCAGTAAAACGTACACCCAATTCCTTAGCAATACTCTTGATGTCTGAAATCGAAATCTTCCCCTGTGTTCACCAAGAGAATCAATAGTTTCTAACATAAGAACAAACAAGGTATGTCGGTAATTTAATCAGGAAAGTTTACGTTTTTATCATTGTCAATGATGCGGAAAGCTCTTGTAAGCTCCTGTTTACTGGTTCTCTCACACATTTTGTCAGTCATCATGTAAACAAATTCATCAAAATCAATTGAACCACTGCCGTCTTTATCTACTTCGGCTATCAATTGATTAATTTGCTGATAAACAAATGAGATTACGAGGTTGAATCATCAAGCAATTCAAAGGCGAAGAAGATAAGTAACTAGTAACGATTTGTATCACCCAGAACAAAAAACAGAGAAGGAAACCTCCATTGTCATTTCAAAACCGAGCGCCCTGTAATGAAATAAAGTCGAGATACATATATCATTGCATGCATAATCTCATTTGAATAAAAATTTTGTTGTATACCTCGTTGCAACATTCAACTCTTGAACATCGATGGTGCCTATATATTTAAAGAGAACATATAAGACCATAAAGACCAAAATGGGTAAAGTTATACAATAGTAACCTACTTTTGAAAATTTATCAATATGGTACGTCTACTTTTTTAAATGTCGACATGGTACTTGTACTTCAATTTTTCATACCGATATGACCATATTTGTAATGGTTACCTGCTTTTCATACCATTAGAACCATGTTTCGTATGTAAAAACCGGGCTCTATTATGTAGATAGACCATATCGATACAGAAAAATGAAGTACACGTACCATATAGACAGTTAAAAAAGTAGACGTACCATATCGATACATTTTCAAAACTAGGTTGCTATTATAAGACCTTAACCCAAACCAAAACGATATTCATTCAAATAATTAGGTTCTTCACATACCATTGCCATCGGTATCATATAGCTCAAATGCTTCTTTGATCTCTTGCTTCATCTGCTGAGTTAATCCATGATGACGCACTTGGGAATTTGTTTGTTCTCCATAAACCCCCTGACAATCAATCAAATCACAAACATGAGCATGGACTACAAAAACAATAAACGATTGGGTCGCTTCCATCTTTCAATATCACTGAAAGTCCTGTATTGTTCATCTTTCTATCCTAATACGTCGCTAACCTTAATGATTAGAGACAGAAAAAGTTAGAGGGTGAGAGTAGAGTACTAAAGTGTCATATTTCTAACGGCACGATGGTGCCAGCGCGTGACAATTTCAGCAGAGCAAGGGATAGGTGGCGTGTACCGCGATTGGCAGGGTGACCACTCGGCTCGGCCGTAGAACCATTAAAACCAAGCTATAGATACGTCCCCTTACGATCTATCCTAGTTCCGACCCAAAATCCTTAAGAGACCCCCAATTTTACATAAACATAAAGATGGTGGAATTGAGCATCAAGTTGTTATAATAATTAATATGATGTTATGAGATTGCAGAAAAGAAAGTAAGGTTTAATTAAGAAATAGGAGAAGATTAATGATACATATGAAGTTACCATTGCATGTAAATATTGGTGTTGGTCTGTCCCTACGGAGTCATGAATTCATCGGTGATAAAGATAAAAGATGTGATGAGTGGCTTTAATTAAGTTGGTTTCAGAAATATCTTCAATCTTGATCTTGTTACACAACATTCAGGACACTCATACATGCAAAATAATGGATATATATAGGTTCAAGATCTATGCATGCATGCATGCAGCGACGGATCTATAAATTTTTGTTATAGGAGTCGGAATTTAATACATACGAGAGTGTAAGTGCTTGTGACTTAAATTTTTTTTTTTTTTTTAAATCTCAATTTTTCGGGTCGGTTCATCTAGATCATATAATAAAACAAATACGTAAACGATACAATGTCATTAATCGTGACAAACTTACAAACAAACAAAAACTAGATTATAAAGTTGTTCCCTACGAGTTTTCATCTTTAGAAAACGGGTTATTAATTTCTTGTCAAAATCGATCCATATTGATATTATCAAATGAAATAAAACAATTAAACAAATGTAACTTAATATTAAACATTTAAAATCTTAACATTTAATTCATAAATAATAATCTAAACTTTATCATTAGTCATATATAAAATAAATTATATGGTCAATTAGTAATTTAAAAATCTAATAAACATGTGTAATTGTTAGTATTATTGACCACTTGTTCCATCTTGCCGTTAGGACTTGATAAACATGTGTAATTATTAGTATTATTGATTAAGCTCGAATTGTAGTACCGCATTGATTGATTGTTATTTGGAAGTTGATTGAAAAATCTTTACAGTTCTATTTAATCACTTTGATAAGTTGAAGCTGTTTTGTTTGATATTTGGATAAGCCTTTTGTTTATTGATGATTTTAGTTTGAATCATTTTTGCTTTTATTATCCATGTATTGGGCAATTGGCTCTGTTGCAATTTTTATTTTTTGCTACAGATATTTAAGAAGGATATCAAGGATTTTGATATTCGAATATGACTTTTACGACCAACGTGTGTATTGATGTAAATGAGTTTTATATGATGAACGGTGCTCAGTGATTATTAGATTGATTAACATATAGCTTTAATGGTAGTGCTCTCTTTTTGTTTTTGGAAAAAAAAAAAAAAAAGATGTTACAATATCACCCCAAGTAGAATATCCACCATATGTCCTAATATCAATATCAATAATTATTGACACTCCAAACCAAATCAACTAGTACATCAGCTTCAAATCAGTTTTAGAAAACAAAAGTATAACATGACATAAATTATATTACATTTGTTTGTAATTTCATTAGTAATAAATATAAAAATAATTGTTATTATAATTATAAGTGTTAATATGAAAAAAAAAACCAACATGTTTTTCATGTTTTTCCGGTTTAATTAGTCCCTCCGTGTCATTTTTTACCAATAAAATCATTAAGTAATATATTTGTTTGTGATCTTCAGACTTTTTCTTTATTTTTTCAAAAAAGTCATCAAGTTTGTGGATTTTTCGGAGAAAAATAGTGAAAACATGTTGATTTTTTGTGGAAAAAATCAAGGTTGATTATGAAAAAAAAAAAAATTTATCCGAAACCGGATTGAAAACAATAATCTAAAGGAAAAAAATAACATGAAGGGACTAAATAGCAAAAAAAAACCTAATTATAATTATAATCTATCTATATATTATAATAAATGAGAACAATTCTTGCCACGTGTCATCCTTTAATACCATACTTTTTCATTTTCCTGCTTTTTTTTCTAAAAATAAAAATTACATTAATTTTAGTAACATGGATATCAATTAATTCATTTAATTTGAACTTTTGAAACATATTATTTTTGTTTCCTAAACTAATTGAAACTATAATTAATACTTAAATAAAAATTTTCAAATTAACAAGCAAAAATAAAAAAATTTTAAAAATCTATAAGATGATAAACACAAGTTTAAATATTCGAAAGAATAAATAATTTTAAAACACTTGGTAAAATAAAAAATTTAAATTTAAAATAAAAAATTTTAAAAGATCAATAAAATAATAAATTTCAAATTTAAATGTCTGAAAGAATAAATAATTTAATAAAATAATAATTAAATACCTTATTATACAATAAATTCGAAAAACATTTTGTTATCAAATCTTTATATGTTAAGTATGAAATTTCAAATGTAGTTTCTTCAATAAAAATTTATACTAATATTTTCTAAAACTTCAAAACTAAATGTTGCAAAATTTACCTTTTAAAATAAATTAATTTCAAACAATCTTAATTAACGATTTATATTTTATATCAAGTTTTAATCACTTTGGCATTAAAAATTTATTATTAATTAAAACATCTTCAATAAGAAAACTTATATATGGTCTTATTTAAGGTCTCTAATAAAATTATACAATTTAAAATAATATACTTCATAAAAATAAAAAATATAAATAATTATTTTGTTGATTTCTATGAGATTGATGATGGCACAACAACAAATAAAACAGAATGAAGAATCAAAATTTTTGAATTAATAATAAGAGGATAATAATTGAATTAACTCACATATGTAAGAACTATAAAAATACTATATTTAAATCATAATTCAAAAATTTTGAATCACATCTTCACCGTCTTTTTTTGAACTAAACATTGACTTAAAGTCGTCATTTTTACCATTGACTCAATGATTTTGTCTGTGTCATCTTTTTATTGGTTTTATTGTATTTAATTTAAAAAATATTAAAGAGTCTTAAGGGATTACACCTCTTTATAAATTTTAAATATACAGGGCCGGTCCTGATCGTTTCCATGCCTAGGGCGATATTGAAAAATAATGCCCTCCATGAATTTATAAATATAAATTATATGATGGTCGGGATCCAACAAACCAAAGTCATCTTGTAACCTTATGATCACTATGATACACTTTTAGATCCAATTTATGCAAACTGTAGATGTATATAGAAGAATTCCATGTATAAAAAGCTAATGGGTTTCAAACAAGGTTTCAAAGGAGCAAATTGGATCATATATTCATTGACATTCATGATCACAAAAACATTACTAACAAGCAAAGAATGTGCAAATATACCAATGCCTAAATCATAAAAGTGTGAAATTGATTGTTTCAAAGTTTCAATCGTCAACAAAATCATCTAAAATTGAATCTAAACTAAACGATTTTGCAATATCTTTCTAAATATATATAACTAAACCATCTAATAAAGTCATCGTCCATGATATATCGCAATCTAGTATTCACGATTTTCATGGTTAAAAATGCACGCTCGGTAGTTACAATTGACACCGGAAGTGCAATTTCAAGACCATATAGCCATATTTATATGAAAGTATTGAAATAAAAAAAAATGTTAAAGCCTAAAAGAAACTTATCATTCATTTTGCTATAGCTGTAAATAGAAACAAAAAACATATTTTTCAAAAACTTATCATTCTATATGAAAGTATGGTAGATAAACAACTATAATTATAAGATAAGTGTCATCTTTGTAGAAAATAAAAACAATCAAACAAATTGACATAACATACAAATAATTAAGATTAAGAATTATCAAATTAACATATCTCTGTGACAGTATAGAAAAATAGAAACAATCAAACAAATTGATAAAACACACAAATATACAATGACAATTTATTTTCAACAAATCAGAAATCACTCAATAGATGTAATACCTTGGGAGATTGGTAGTCCTCTGAAATAAACATGCAATCAATTGAGACTTGAACAAATTGTAATCATTGTTGCCCGTAGTCCTCTGAAATCCGATTATAGTCTTTGTTGGTTGTTGCCTGTTGCTTGAAAATTGAAATCGGTTGAGACTTGAAACAAATACTCCAAATTCGATCACTAAAAAGGAGACTCTGAAATCGATTGAGAGTTGAAATCAGATTGAGAGTTGAAATCAGATTGCTTGCAATCGATTGAGACTCGAAACAAATACTCTAAATTCGATTGAGAGCTACAATCAGATTGCTTGAACAGACTCTGAATTCGATGATTTCGATCCCTAAACAGATTACTTGAACAGATGAACAAACTTTGAAAAGTGAAATCAGATTGAGAGTTGAAATCGATCATTAAACAGACTATGATTTCAAACACTAGTCCTCTGTTACAAGTGTATTTGAAATAGATTGAACTGTAAATCGATCAAGACCTGATGACTTTAAAATCGATGAAATGAAGACAGAAGACTTACTTTTGTTTATTTGAAATTGTTTAATCGATTCTACCATTGTATCATTGATGATTCATTGTTTGGCCTTCGAAGTTTGCAATATTCCAACAGTCCACCGTCGATTGAGAATGAAGACAACTCAGTCCACCGTCGATTGCAATACTCCATTGCATCAAAGTTCGAAACTCCATTAATGCTTGTCTTTTGATCCGGCGATCCCTATTCCCTCCCCTCCCAAGCTTGATGCTTTGTGTCGATTGCGATTACCGTAGCGCATCGATTGCAATTCAACGCTTGTGTTGATTTACAGACTAACCTAAATGACTAAAGGATTACTTTTTGGGTCCAATTTTATAAATCTGATTTTCTAATGGGCCTAATATATAACACTAACCTAAAAATTTTATGCCCTCTCCTAAATTCTGTCTTGGGCCGCTCATTGGGCCGGGCCTGTAAATATATAACTATTTTTTTTTATATCAATCCATGTAATAAATGAGTATTAACCTAGTAATAGCAATAACAAAATAAGTTAATAACATAAATGCAAAATCATAGTATTTAAAATGGTGGGTAATTTAACCCAAATGGGAAACAATTGCGTGACTGAAAACTGAAAGTGTGACAAATAAAAGTATGAATGATGGATCGATCACGGCTTACATTTTAGCCAAATTCAGATATCCAAAGCAAGTTATTTCATCCACTCTTTCTCCTAGGGTTGGTTCTTCATTAATCATTGTTGTAAGTTGTAACCATCTAGCCGAATTTGCATATAAATTATCGGAATACACAACAACATAATCAGCCAGTAACGACCAGTAAAACCGTACAGCTCATTGCTTCGACCAACAATCGCCATAAACACCGAATTCGTAATCCAATAATCAATCGAAGGCTTAATAATCCGAGCGATCGCCACAACGTCAATCCAAACACAGATCACAAAAATCAAACCAATCTCCGATTGCTGAGGGAAAGAGTGGAGCAAGTAAGCGACTCTCATAGCGGTGAGTCGCAGGGCCCATTTCATAGCGGATCCATGAAAAAAGGTGGAGAATGTGTTCTTAAGGTTCTCAGGATTGGAGAAGAAGAAGAAGAGAATGAAGTGGAGAGCAAGGATGACAGATAAAATGTATTTGCCGGTATTGTTGATAGTGTTGGTGTATAGTTGGGTTGAGAGAGCGCCGATGACGGCGGTGGCGGAGAGTGATGACCAGAATTTGGTGGAGGAGAGGAGGAAATTCTCGGCGGTTGAGAGGTTGTTGAGGAGGGCGTTCGCCATTGACGGTGGTTCCTGCCGTTTGTTTATTGAAGCTAATGATGAATGCTCTCTATCAGTATTTATGAAGCTGGAAACTCCGTTAGTCAACTTCTACAAATGCCGTTAGTCAGCTACTCGGTCAGGTCAATGTAAATAGGTACTAATGTTTAAAATTAAATAAAGTAAATTAATGTTTAAGAAATTAGAAAGCCAACAATTACGAAATTAGCCTCCTGCCTCCTGGTGCATTTACTTTCGAGTTGGTTGCTTTGTTTCTATTTACTTTCGTGTTGTTTTGTATGTTATGCTAAAAGAGAGTTGATCATGAAAGTTTTATTTTTATGCAATTTTCCATATTTATGACAACAAACTAACATTTTATTTATCAAATGCGAAGTAAATATTATTATTATTATTATCTTTTGACAACCAATAATAGAGTTGATCAATCTCGTTTGTATATACAAAAACACATCATACGAATGGAAATGTAAGATTAGTTAACTTCTTAAAAAACCGTCAAAAGGCAGTTATTGTCTGCCTTAATAGCAGCAAAAGCTACACAACAATGTGAAGCTGCACAGTAGCAGCGTTCCAAGATCAGTAGCAACCTCAAATCTTCACAATGAAGGTTTCAAAGATCAGCAGCAGTCTCAAACCTTCATAGTGAAGGTGGTTCACGTCAAACTCAAAGATGTTGAGCTTCAATTAGCAAGACCAAGCTATTAAGCTTAAACCAAAGTTATTAGGTTTTTATTATGTTAAACAAAGTTAACATACAAAACCACTTCAGACATTCATATTGTCAGGAGCTCTGTCCTTCGGACCCCTTTAGGGGCGAAATTTCCAGAACCCCGCTCTAGTGTCCCGAGTCTTGACTTTGACCAATTATATACGAATGTGCATTCCGCACCTCCGTATTCGTTTTAGTTTCAATCAAAACCAATACACGCATCAAATAATTACAGTAAAATAATAACAAACAAGACATGACTCATGAAAACCACATCTATGTTCGAAGTCATAAGTCATAACCAAATCCGTCAGCTTTTAACTAGACCAATTGAAATCCATCTTTATTCAACAATTTGAAATTTGAAGTAAAACTAATAATAATTAAAAGATAACAAACATCAAATTCAAGAATTCAAAACAACTTATCCAGATTTGCATGAATTAACAATCAATCACACTTCATAAAATATTTCGATCTACCCAACGATTCTTGAAAGGAAGAAGTCTACCTCTTGACTCTAGTGACATCAAAGTATCAAACAATGAAATATTTCCATTCGGTGACCGAATATTTCATGGCTGAAAAAATTTCTCACATAACTTTGTTACATTATTATTTGATGGGTATAAAATCAAATTTTTAATTGAAAGTTTATCATAAAAAGTTGTATAACTTCCATTAAATATAACTTTAGCTTGATCCTTCATGCATAATATAATAACAATATTAAAAAAAAATTAAGAAAACATTTCAATCATAATTGATGATAAAATAAGATGTGTTAATGATTGATAAAAGACAAAAAAAAAAAAAAAAAGGAAGAGACCTTTTAAATAGATTGGAAGTAAGTAACAAAGTCATAAAGAGAAAAAAATATTACATAATATAATTTGATAAGAAAACAGTTCCTTAAAATAAAAACAAAATGATAAAGCTGTCTAGCCAAAATTATTGGTGCTGTGGTGGTCTGAAGCTCCTAATCTAAAAATCCCAACAAGATATATATCAAGTTGACCATTGCGACAACTCCCATAGTCCCATTGAATGCTTAATGCAATTTTGACTTTTTAACAAAGATGATATACAAAGTCAGACACATATGAAAGAAAAGTCAAATATTTATGCATAAAGATGTTTCATTTCACAGCTAGGATAACAAAGTCAAGTGGATAGTATGGAAACAAGGAGAAGGAAAGACATAGAAAATCCATCGTTTACCATTAGGATAATAATAGATCGATTATACACACGCTCGCCAACTTCTTCATGCCTAAATCCCTCAAAGTGGCCTAAAATCCATACGATGTTCTCTTCATCATTCTCATGAACTCCTCAATGCTAACTTCTCCGTCATCTGTCGAATATAAATGCATTTAAACATTACAACCCAAATAATATGACAAAAAAAAGAACATTCAATGCCAACAGCATCATTCTGAAAATGTAAATGTATAAATGTCATGCAGCGAGAAAAACTCACGATCACGGTCTGCTTCCTCAACCATATCTTGGATTTCTGCATCAGTAAAATGTTCACCCAATTCTTTCGCAATATTCTTAATGTCTGATTCAGATATCTTCCCCTGTGTTCACAAGATTAATGTTAATATTAGTAACTCATGTTATAAAAGACAACAAAAATGAATCAATAATATAGACGGGTACATTTTTATCTTGGTCAATGATTTGGAAAGCTTTTGTAAGTTCCTGTTTGCTGTCCCTCTCACCAATTTTGGCAGTCATCATGTACACAAATTCATCAAAATCAATTGCACCACTGCCGTCTTTGTCTACGTCCGCTATCATTTGATTAATTTGCTGATAAACAAAGGAATACGGACTAGTTGGACGTGCAATAGATGACGAGTTGAATTTACCAAGTGAAGAAAATTTGAAAGCAAGTGAACACATGAAAGAGAAAACCATAGGCAGTTGGATGTTACCTCCTCTGTCATCTCAAAACCGAGTGCCCTGAAATGTGTTCAATCGGAGATCATTATATATTTCTATGCATAATTATGTCATAAGATTTTCTTGTATGGTTAGATGAAGTTCATACCTCATTGCAACATTCAATTCCTTGGCATCGATGGTGCCTGTATATTTAAAAGATAATATACCATACTCATCAAAGCATTTTTCATTTAAATTAACTTAAATAAATCATATGCTAACAACATACCAGATCCATCTGTATCAAATAGCTCAAATGCTTCTTTGATCTCTTGCCTTTTCTGCTGAGTTAACCCATGATGACGTCCTCTGGGCTTCTCTCTTCTTGATTGTTCTCCATAAACACCCTGACAAGCCATTTGTAAGTGAGGCCATGAGTTATGAAAAAAAAAAAAAAATTAAAGATATATATATCCGATAAACCCAGAGCTGCATTATAAATATTTAAATATTTAAGCATACCCACAAAGCACAAGTAAACATATGTTTGCCCTCTAAAAGGAGCTTGAAAACATATAGTTACATAAAGGACCCACTAAAATCCACAGAAAGATCCATTAGGAGATTTATTAGATCAATTCTTCATATGGATCTACAACATGCATCTATCCTTTTTCTGACTTGGATCAGATCCTATTAACATTCCTCAAATAGTTTTCAATACATGTACCTTGCAATCAGGAATGAATTTTATTTTTATGTCATACAAGTTTTCATTGCATCAAACCCCAACTTTAGTAATAATACAAAGATAATTAAGCAGACATAAAGTGCTAAAAGTAAGGACTAACAATCTAAGTGCACTGGTAATTGCATATGAGTTTAAGGTCTTAAATTAAATCTGAAACCAAGTCTGAAGGTTAAGAGTCAGCAATCAGCATATGAAGTATAAAAGCAGGATCATCTAGATTGTTTGAAAAGGAAACTAATATAAATCTCTGAATGTGTGTACTGTGTAGTGTTATTGTTCATATTCCCCATTGGGTCAACTTATGATTCACTCAGGTGCACCATGGATCAATCAACTCAGATCACTCTAGTGATCTGATCAATATCCTACCTATTGTGAGGCTTACCCTAAACCATGTGAAGACCCACATCTTGATATGAGAAAAACATAAAAAAGAAACATAGAAAAATCAAATTCAGAGAATTTCCCTTCTCTTTAAACCAATAAGCCTGATTTCGAACGTCATCTACATGGATATTATATATCGTCAAAGTTGAGGTGTTGTATTTTGACTAAGGTCCATGCATAAAGATAAACAAAATGATGCAAGATGGGATTTCATTCTTATGAACAGAAAGATATAGTAAACATCAACATAATACAAAGTCTTCAATCTTCATTACCATTTTACAACTCAAAACAAACAATTTACTGAAGAGGAAGATTATTTTTCATTTCAAAATTAGATGTATCAAGCCTAAACACATGTTTATAATATAAACAAAGTATGCTAAATACGTTATGCTTTCCATGTAAACTGTTGTGCTGTGAAAATCTTATATTGTAGATTTTTAAGGTTTCAAGTCAGCTTCAAATTCAAAAGGTATATTTTTCTCTCATTAGAAAATATGATTTCCATTCCTCAGTTTATAGGAAGTAAAGAGTTAAAAAAATCTCAATCTTTAGATGATAACATTGTTCTATTAAGAAAACCTTCAAAAAAGATGGTCACTGAACTTCCATTAAATAAGTGATAATCATTGCATTCTTGTTAAGCAAAATTATTAAAATGGTCATTGATATTTCAAAAAACTTTAATGACTATTCTATTTAACTTCTTGTCAATATGAAAGCCCATAAAGAAGTTCAAAGCAACCAAAATTAACACAAAACTAATCGTCTTTTTTCCGAGAGTCAAGACGTTGCATGTTGGATTTGGTGGGTGTCAGCCTGTCAGGGTTTCCAGAGGGTGGAGAATGTATACACAAAAAGGCAAAGGTAGGTCATGGGGATGTAGGGGCTGCAAACAAATCGAAGTTTTACCAAGTTATTCAAGCTTGAACTTCTCTCGAGTCGTTTGAGTTGAACTTTATCGAGTTCAAGGCTTCAAGCTTGAGTGCTTGACCTCGACAACGTAACCAACACTGGACTAGAATTCTTATCAAGTTTCTTAAGCCTTACGTATGTGATGTTTGGTTATCTGGTTGAACTTGAATCATATTTCCTTTCTTGAACATAGTTTCTTATAGATATTTTCGAGTAATTTAACATGGTTTTTGAACTTTTGATTCATATTTTTAAGCAATTCCTACTCTAATCTTCCTCGAGCCAAGTTTGAGTCTTCATTAAGAAGACGTAGGTCAACTCATTTGCAACCAACAAATCTAACAGGTGCGGGTGCGGGTGTAAGTTAGACTACATTGAGGCCAGGAAATTATCAACATATAAAAGGATAAGGGACTTGAATGGTTGAACCCATCTCGGCCCCAACAGCCAACAAACCAACATGCTAAGCCTATATTTGTTGCTTGTTCACCTTTTATCTACTTTAATGCATCAATATTCTCTAATGCACTTTATAAAAATTTGTGAAAATCGCATAATGTCACCTGATACTAATGGCAGCATTGTAGGTCTGTGCCTGATGTGCATAACATCTCTCTAAAGCCAAACAATCATAATTTACAATCGAAGCACATTGCTGCAGTTAGGGGAGGGGTTTGGGATGTGAAAAGGTAAAAGCCTTCAACAACACTCCCTAATGCCGAGACTAATTTGTTTGTTCAAATATGATCTCACACATGTTACCTACAATAAACATTATCATTTCTATCATGTCAGTAAAACCACAAAAAAAATCAATGAACATTTCGCCAACCATATACAAAATCAGGTGTTGGTTAGAAAAAGGCCTTGAAATTGCAATGAACTTCCACAGAGATTCTATTATAGGCCTATGAGTTACTTCTAACAATAAACGCATAACAAATCTGAATACTAAATTACATTGTCAGGCCTCCAACAATTCCGTAACAGTTCGATGGATGCTAATGAAACACGGCTGCTTGCCTAGAATACTAAAAGCTAGCATCTAGAAAGAAAAAAATCAATCCCTTTACTTCTCACTTAAATTTCTTTCAGGACAACACAAAGAAAATGCCAAGTTCTACTTTCGCAGCACAATATTCTAAACTCTTACATAGTGCAATTGAAGATTCACATAGAGGCCTATCGTACTTATATTTTTCCAATTGCTTGAAGTTGACATCAAATTAGGTTCAATTCGTCGGACTAATTAACAAGCCCTAACCGACGATTTTACTACCCTTAGATTCTTCGGTTCTTAAGAAACCCCCAATCTCAATCAGAAAATTTTTGATCAATGATAACACAAAAACATCAATCGAACTATAAGTTGGTTTAATTTAGAAAGATTGCAGAAAACAAAGACAAGTTATGTATATACAGAAACACTAGGCAAATTTGAGATAGAGTTGCATATGATATAAGGATGACGCACCATTGCAACCTAAATCTGTAGATCTTTCGTCGGAAAACAGCTGCTTCTGATGTCCTCTACCGTATGCGCGTTGAACGAGTTTACTTGTATTGAAGAGTTGAAGACAGATCCGAATTATGAACAATGGAAAACGAAAAGCAAGTTTGGTCTTTCCCGTATATCCGTTTGTTTTAGCATGTTAAACGTTAAAGATTTAACGTTGTCACGAAATAAATCTTAAATAATTTAAATTTTATTTTAATATGTTTAGTTTGAATTATCAAACAACTAACTAAAACTTATTTATATTCACAACCTAAACCTTTGATCGACATCAAACATCATCTTTCATCCCACCCCACAAAACACGCTAACGATTCGAGTTTAAGTTTATTCGAATTTTGTTTCGTGAGACAAACGTACCATAAGGATTCGTTTGACTTGTGAAATGAAATTTGATAGATATTAGTCCTCGGAATCTGTCGAAATTGAAATCGGAATTTCATTCCAATATGTTGTTTGTTGTCAAATGGTACGACAAAGGAAAATTATGGGGGAAACATTACAGTTTTGAAGGGAATGATTATTCATACGGGGGAGCCAAAGAAAGAAGATTTTGTGCTTGGTACGAAGCTAATGCTGGCCAACTTTGCTCCCACTATGGAGTTTTGGCTTGGACTAGGAGTCAGCACTGAGCAACTATGCCCCACTTTGGAATTTTGGCCTGGATTTCCAATTCTAAAATTTTTCCATTTTAATTCAAGGAATTCCTTATGAGCCAAATAAGTTGCATATTTCACTTTATCCGATTGTCATTCCTCTCAATTTTTCAATTCTTTGATAAATTTCATTTCATCATAAAACAATCCTATAAACCAAACTCCTTAGGGTGAAGGGAGTGGTCATTATTCCCACTGCCCACCTTTCTGTACACCTCAGCGACACGTAAGATATTCTCTCTCCACCTTTTCCACTTTTCTAAACATTTCCATCTTCCATAATTTATTTAAAATAAATTCATTTTAATTATTAAAACAATTAAATTTAAAATAACTAATTTCATAATTAAAACTCTTACATAATAAAATTACGAAACTAAAAACTGAAAAAATTACGAAACTAAAATTAAAAAAACTAGATGAACATTAAAAAAATACAAACTAGCCGTCTAATTTGGTATTTGGGTAAGTGCAATATGTTTCACGAGATCTGATCGAAGGTTATGAAGATGGCAATGACGACTAATAAGTATACAAATCCATCACAATAAAAATAAAATGTAAAATAGTGAAAGAGAGTAAAATATAATTGAAAGGTATATAGATTAAAAGGTGTGAGAGTATAGTATTTACGGAGTTAAAAAATTAGTGAAAGAAAAAAAAAACAGGATAGAAAGGGTGGCCGATGAAAGGTGGGCAAGCCATGGAAAGGGGGAGAAAGGGCGAGGCCGAGGTCCTGGGGTGGTGTGCCCGGCGGCCTCGTCTGATGTGGCCCAAGGCCGAAGCTTTCGGCTTGACCACTCCCTTCCCTCTTAGAATGTAAATTTCAGTTACAAATGTGTTTGATGGATATTGTAGGACATGTTTTTTAATGTTGGTTGATGACATGAGTTGTAAAATATTAAAGTACGACACTATTTGATTAGCATAATAAATTTTGAATGAAATGAAATTAAAATTTAGAGTATTTGGTAGGGTGTATATATGGTATGTTTTTTAATGTTTGGATATTGATGTGTGTTGTGAAAACACAAAATCTAATTTACACAAATTTTACTTTGTTTTCTTTATTATCTAAATGTCTATATACATTAAAAATAAATTATGATTCCTTCAATCTTCATTCTGTGAGTCAAACGCCCTGTAAAAGTGTGTTAGTATCTGGAATTGCAATGAATAAAACTTATTTATTATTTTTCTAATTATGTGAATACAGTAACAACAAAAGTGCTTTCATTCTCTTTCAGAATTTATGGTATAATCTTCACATATTGATTAAAAAAATTAGAGAAACGAATGTTTAGTGTATATTTGAAGTTCATGAATTATATAATTATTCAAACCATTCATTATTCCTTATATATATACATTTCTTATAATTCCACACTAGCAAAGACATCTTAAATTCCTTTGCAAACAGCTCGGAATGACAACATGTTTTAAAATGAAAGTAAAATAAGTTCGGGTTCCTTGGGCTTCATTCTGGAAGACAAATGGACCATGACTCTTTTAAAAATTTCAACAAACTTTTGCTTTTCGAATGATTAATTTATTGAATGATTAACTGTTTAAATTCTATAAAAATAAATGATTAAACCTTTAGATATTTTAATTGAATGATTAATTTCTTACATTTCATGAAAAACAAGCGTTTGGATTCATGCACTTTAAACAACAAAACAAGCAAGTTTTCTACTTTATAAAAATAAGCAACTTAAAAAATGTTCAACTTATTAAAATGTAACATCTCAAAAATCTAAATATGTACTTAGAATTTTCTTAGTGATTAAAAACAATAGATTGATATTAAGGTGAACTGACTATATTCAGAGGGCGAATCTAGATATTTTTTTTATGAGTGTCAATATTTGACTAAATATGAAAATAATAGTTGTCAAACTGTCAATTACATATATTATGCAGATTTTATGAAAATTATCTAATATATTACATATCGCCGACAAAATTTATCGGTATTAACATATTACATCCGCCCATGATTATACTCGAGAGAATTGATGAATTGGTCTTCAATTATATAATTAGCTTATAAAAAATAAACTTAAAGTTAATACACAAGTTTAATATTACATTTTAAAAGTTCATAACGGTATATTATTATTTAAAAGTTGATTATCTGAGCTTTTTATATGAGATGCAAATTAATTATTTGTAATATAGTTTTATGTTACACATTTAATTGTATAATTAGTGAGATAAGTTATCGAGCCTTTTATGATATGAAAATTAATTACGATGCGAGTTGCTTCTAAATTAAATGAATTATTATTTTACAAAATGATGCATTATATAACTGTTCTTTCAAAAATGTTTTACATAAACGGTACATGAAAACAAGAATTAAGTTGCAAGATATTAAAGATGCTAATGATGCTTGCGGATGATATTATTTACTGGTTAATTGAGTCGCTTCCAACATTACTATTTGAATAACCACGACTAATGAAGTGGTTCATTAATTCATTCTTAAATAGTATATCAAACAATTAAGGATTTTGTATATAATGATATGTAAGGTGTTCTTTTAAGTTATTGGGGATTTAAGTCTTGTTTGTTGTAAAAAAATGATTAGGAATGTTAATCGAATTTAATATAGACATATATATTTTCTTAAAAAAGATATACTTAATTAGAAAGCATATACAAAATATACATGTGAAATGAAACAATGAGTCACATTTTATGAGTGATTCATTTTATTTTTATATGAAAATCGAACATGTTTTTTCATTTCATTAACTGATAAATAACATGATAAGCTTTTAAACACGCAATTTTTGTGAAGGCACATTCATTTACATGTGAATGAAACACATTTTGTACCTTGATGAAAAGAAGGGTTTATTATTGAAAAAATCAACATGTTTTCACGTTTTTTGCGTTTTCGTCCATCCATATTTTTTTTACCATAAAAGTCCTCAAGTTAATTTTTTTTTCTTTTTGGTTTAGTGAAAATTTAACATTGAAACCCGGTTTTTTATTTTTTTGAAAAACCCGGTTTACTAATTATAACCGGGTTCTAATGTCCAAATTTCACTAAACCAAAAATAAAAAAAATAACTTGAGAACTTTTATGAAAAAAATAACATGAAGAGAGGAAAATACAAAAAACGTAAAAACATGTTCGTTTTTTTATAATAAACCCTAAAAAGAATATAAATAAGTAGTTTCTAGGGGAAAAAACAAAATTATAGAAAACACACAAATAATGTGAACGAGGGCACATACATGTGAAGGACTGCCTATAAATAAAGATTGTAGATTTGCAATAAGTTGAAGACATAAATATATCAAATTAATTTCCATTTAATTACTACATTTGTAAGTTCTTTTAATCATTTTTTTTTAATTTTAAATTTTAGTTGACATTAATTATAAAAATAAAACAATTTTTTCGAATCTGGTGCATATACAACATGTGAAAAAGTCTTGTCTTTGATCACTGAAGCAGTCCAACTTACACTGCTCTGCATGCAATTAATTAAGCCTGTTTTTGATACCGTTTCAGAAACAACAATGGCTTTTGCTTCTTCTTCGTCTTTCTCTCTCCGATCATCGGTGTTCACAGCGCCGCCGCCAACTCAGATCAACCGCCGCTCTGTAAGCCATTCAATTTACACACATATTTATATATAATTCGTATTCACTTGTGTTATATATTTCATGGACTTAATTACAATTAAACAATTGCATTTGCATTTGCATGCATCATTTTTGTTTTATGTAGATCATTGTTAGCTCTTGGTGTAAATCTGGATCAGCAAATACTCAATCGGTCTTGTTGGGTAAGATCGCGAGGTTAGGATACTCGAGAGACTGCAAAATGGTTGTGAGGGCTTCAACGATAACTGATGCCGATAGGACGAAAGAATACACTGATGGTTTGTTTTTGTAAATTCGTGTAATATAACTAAGAAAATATTTGATATCTGGAGTTAGTTGTATTATGTTAATACATATACGGTTAATTAATTCGATGGCGCAGAGACATTTTCGAATGTGGATACAGACATTAAGGAGGCAAGTGTATCAACCATACTCATGAATATTGAGAACAAATTTGATCCTTATCATGCTATGAGCACACCTCTATATCAAACTGCTACATTCAAACAGGTAATTATCCAAACAAATTAAGTATGATTCGTATGAAAATGACTTCGAATTATAGCCTGCATGCATATTCTATTTATTGAGAATGAATTCGCTTTTTCGATCAGCCTTCCGCGACCGAATATGGACCATATGATTACACTAGGAGTGGCAATCCTACACGTGATGTTCTCGAAAGGTGTGTACATAAATCATGACTCAATCATGCAGTGTTTTCACGCTCAGAAGAACAAGATAAAATAATAATGTCTTTTAAAAACTAAAAAATATTTGGACATTTCGTACGTTGTATGATTAGAAAATTAGACCCATATTATTTTAATGAGAAGTAAAACAAAGTCATAGTTGTTTCTTCTAGCACATCTGTGTATCCTTTGCCACTTGTTACATTTTCGGATTTCTTCATTCTCATCTTATATGGTTATAATTTCTGTCATTGATTTTCATCGAGAAAAAAACTTAGGTATTGAACTGTTTATGGTGTATGAATGATGATTCCATAACTATGGTCTAAATATTGATGATGAATATATGAACACTGATAAGCAAAACAAAACTTACTCACTTCATTTTTTTACCCAAATACAATTAATCAATTCCAGATTTTATGCCAGACTTGCCTATGATTTTACACGTATGGGCCTACCGGCGTAGTATACTTTTATTGGACTGAAAAAATAATGTTCCTTTATGGCGTGATGTTTATGGGCCTGCAAACATGAGATGATCATAATTTATAGTGTGTTATGAATCGATATATATATACACACACGTACTCGATCCTTAACTGATTTCCATGCGATTAGTCTCATGGCAAAGCTCGATAAAGCCGATCAAGCATTTTGTTTCACCAGTGGAATGGCTGCCTTATCTGCCGTCACTCATCTTGTTAAACCTGGTAAATTAAACCGATTTCGCTACTTTTTTCTCCTTTAAAGTATGTTACCTAGAATAAATACCTGATCTGAAGTACATTCCTTTACATATATGCATATATATACCGGCCATAGGCGAAGGAATTGTTGCTGGGGAAGACATATACGGTGGTTCGGATCGGTTGCTGTCAGAAGTCATTCCAAAGAGAGGAGTTGTGGTTAAGTTAGTACGAAACTTATCTTTCATGCATGTATTAACAACATACTTTCTGTCAATTAGCCACATGTTTAAAATGTGTTGTTTGATTTAAATTGATCGAAGGCGTGTGAATACAACCGATCTGGATGAGGTTGCATCGGCTATCGATCACCAAACAAAGCTTGTTTGGTTGGAGAGTCCAACGAATCCACAGCAACAGATATCTGATATTCGTGTAAGCATCGAAAATCATTAATCAGATCACATATATACATATATATAGTCTCGTTTTTCAATTCGATTAACGTTCCACATTCAGAAAATAGCAACGATCGCTCATGCTAATGGCGCTCTCTTGCTAGTGGACAACAGCATTATGTCTCCGGTCTTGTGTCAACCGTTGGAGCTTGGCGCAGGTTCGCGCTTACAATACTCGATCAGTAACCATATATATATAATTGTTCTGGTTTTATACTAATATCCGTTGCTCTTTCAGACTTTGTAATGAACGCGGCTACAAAGTTCGTGGCCGGACATAGTGATGTTATGGCCGGAGTGCTCGCTGTTAAAGACAAAAGGTTTGGTCCGTTTGGATATTATATGTATGACCGCATTTTTGGTCGCAATATCCAAAAAATTGATTATAAACGACTTCAGGTTAGGGGAAGAAATTTATTTCCTACAAAATTCGGAGGGAGCCGGGCTTGCACCTTTTGATTGTTGGATATGTTTACGGGGCATCAAGACGATGGCGTTGCGTGTGGAGCGACAACAGGTTCTGTCAAAATCTAACCTTTCGTAATTTAGACTAGATGGATTGGCTCTGTTGTAACGGATCTATGGTTTTGCAGGAGAATGCACAGAAGATAGCAGAATTTCTGGCTTCTCATCCGCTAGTGAAGAAGGTTAATTATGCCGGTCTTCCTAGCCATCCCGGACGCTCTTTACACTACTCTCAGGTAATCTGTAATCGTCCCTCTTACATAAACGACTCAAAATCCTATTTTATTATCGAATACGGAGTAAATATGGAGGCACCTAAACAAGTTATGTTTCATAGGCGAAGGGTGCAGGATCGGTGTTGAGTTTTGAGACAGGATCTTTGGCTCTCTCTAAGCATATAGTTGAGAATACGAAATACTTCGGGATAACAGTTAGTTTTGGTAAACTTTTCTTCGCCTTGAATACCATCATAAATAATATGTGTATATATCAACTTATCTCTTCAACGAGAAACTCGGATAGATGACGTCGTAGATGGTTATCGTGACCATATGTTTTACTGTGGTTTGTAGGGACTGTAAAATCGCTGATAAGCATGCCGAGCTTCATGTCACATGCAGCCATACCAGCAGCGGAACGTATGGCAAGAGGGCTAACCGTAGATCTTGTACGTATTTCTGTGGGGATTGAAGATGTGAACGATTTGATTGCCGATTTAGACCATGCACTCAAGACGGGACCTGCTTAGGTTGGTTTCTTTGGTACCGAATGAGTTGGACAAGGATCGTATCGTGTTTCCGTTAGCTAGTCTAGTCTTTTCTTGTGTTGTAGTATGTTGTAAACCGATGTTATGTTAAAAACACCAGATGTCTCCTTATATTTCTCATAAAACTGCTCACATGGTAATTTAATTTGTCCATTAAATATTTCATAAACTGGTTGGAAACATGCTTTTCGGTTCAGATGAATCAATGATTAATTATGATGACCAGAGTTTGTAAATTATTAAAAGATAACCAACTTTAGGCCCGCCAGTAGTAAGTTTCTAATCGCGTCAATATTGTTCCTAGATTTTTCAGTAATTCTTTTAACGTCCAAAAAAAACTTATTGAAGAAATAAGGTTTTACAAAGAAATGAAGGGGACCAAATGGAATTGAAAAAAATTATATTCTAAGTTTAGCTTGAAGTAAGATAAAGACTGGTCATCATAACAAATAAGTTGAATGTAAATAAGAAAATAAATGAAATATATACAAAATTCTTTTACAGAGAATTATAAGCTATTTGCAGAGCTGGATTTCTTGTCACACCTTAATGCAAATTTGAATGTAAATAAGAAAATAAATAAAATATATACAAGTTCCTTTTGTCATATAAAACGAATCAATGACATTTCAAATTATATTGCACAAGAGTAATCGTAATTTCAAACCTACACAAAGATTATTCACATCCAAACTTTATGATGAAATACCAAAACCAAATTAAGCGAAATTCTAAAAATACCAAATCATCTTACTATATAAAAACAATAAAACAAACATCACCAATCTACGCATCCACAGGCCTACCCCATAACTGTACTTTTACCTCACCAAACACAAGCATCATCATTTGGGAGTTCAGAAGTTCCCGACTACAGCCCTCTTCACTCACTTGCATCGAGTTTATTTACCGAAAGTTCTATCTACGTGAGCTAAATGTTGAACACGTGCTGCACAACAAAAGCATGCCAAGAAGGTGCTAATCAGCATGCTAGAAAACTATAATTAATAACAAAAAGTAACTCTCTAGGCTTTAGGGTTCCTGAGGAAATAATCCCCAGACGCTTTCAACTGTACACGACTCTTTTGTGGTCTACAGTTGTAAAAAGTGTACGTATTATTTAGGGATCTTCAGGAGTTCTCAAGTAACTAGAATATAAGAAGATCCTTCTCAACATGGCAGACATGAGTCATGAGCATTATAGAACTTGCATGAACTCATAAATGGTATGGGATTGACATTTATTTGAAAAAGAAATTTAGATCACCCTGCATACAAGTAACCATAATTCCAAAAAACTATTGCCAATTTTGACCAAAATTAGTTTAGTACAGTTTCTCAGACCAAATTCATAAGATATTCTCATCAAATGCAACAATAATCAAGATGCAAGGTGACATGTTTTCAAGGGTAGCACAGTCTAATGGGAGTGGCCACATGATGGTGTGCATCCATAACATCCTTTTTCTCACATGGTTTGCTTAACTTTTTTTTATCTATCCTTCTTAATCCTTTTCCTTGTTGCTTTTTAGTTATATCTTATGCAAGTTTGAATATTTTAAAATCTCTTATCAGAAATTTCAAATGTATATATTTTGCTCTCTTTTTTTTTTTTTTTTTTTTTTTGACTTCTCCTTAAATAAAACCAGATTTTATCAAGATTGGCCCTAACTGAAGGAGAAGCAACTACTAATTTTTAGCCCTATCGGTCAAAACAGGCAATACTCATGGTCTATACAGTTGATAGTTAAATGGCAGGAAATAGTACCATCAGTAATAATAAATCAATCACTGCCAAAACCTTCATAACTCAAGCCTTCTGATATAGTGTCCAACCTTTTACTATCTCCTGACAGAGGGACATGCCAGGTCACAGATATCAATACCCAAACCATGATGCTAATAACATTTTTAAAAATACCAAAAAATCAATACCTTGGATGTCTGCGTTACCATGAGGATTCAAGAAGTCTGTATCTGTTGCCAGGTAGGGTGACTTAGAATAGCTGTCCAAAATATCTGAAAGAAAATGTACGGTTAACGGTGTTTCTAATGCAGCGGTAACAAACAGTAAAACTGCTATTTGCACACATCACACACGTCCGCACAGAGAGAGAGAGAGAGAGAGAGAGAGAGAGAGAGAGAGAACCTGAACTAATAGAGAAGTCCGCTGTCAAATCTGAAAGACTGAAGTTTCTAGGGATCTGGCTTAAAAATCCAAATGATGATGTATCGGGATCTACAATTGGTTCATTCACAGGTTTAGGATTAGATTCTTCACCAATAAAGGAAGGAACAGGTACCTCTGCCATTGCAGGGTGCCTTTCTAGAACACTGCTTGCAGTATTGTACATAAAAGAGGGTCCATCCGGATAACCAGATTCTGATTTAATCATCCCCTGACCGCTTACTCCTTGCATAAGTCCCATATTTGAATCCTGGGCCATCAGTAGGTTTGGTGAAACGTCATCCCTTCTGGACATACCAACAGCAGATTGCATGCATGGGTTAAGTGACGAGATACCATTAGTGAGAGTACTAGGTAATTTTGTAACCGTAGACTGGTGCACGTTCTCTAGCTTCATAGATTTTCCTGTATTATCTGGAGCATAGCATGAAGAATTTTGGTGCACTGTGAAACAAAGATACTACGTGAGACAATGGAGCAAGCAGCCATTCACCACATTAAGGAAACTATATTAAAAGTTATATTAGATCATTTTCTTAAACAATGTGATCAAACTTTAGCTACTAGACCACCAACAGATTGTATCCTTCATTTTTCAGTCAAATCTTGTGATATTGATACAAGCACATATAACTTATGCAAACAGAACAGACATCTTCAGGAAAAGAAAAGTGTTCACGGTCATGGCTCTCTTACATAGAGGAACATGAGATCCGTTCGAGACAGGAACTGAAGCTGCTCCAATGGTGGGAGATATCTGACGCATCAGCTCAGCCTGCGTCTGGAGCAATTTATTGAATTTCAATATTTGATCCTTCAATATCAATCTCAGGTGATAAGCCTTGAAAAAATCTTGATTTTCTTCTTCAAGCTTCTGCCAGACTGAAAAATAACAAACGTGTTACATGAAAAGAAAATCAAAAGATGCGATGCCAAATTGCCGATGCATCGCAATGCTACAACGTATATAGAAATGGAGCAACATTGTCTTTAATATATCATTTATGACTGACACAAACATTATGTATGTCATAAAATCTTAGGGTTATGTTTGACACTTCTATAGATAACACCTGTCATTCGGATCAAGTTTACCTTTATCCCAGCGTTTTCCCTTGATTTAAGGTAATTAGTTAACAGGGAAGTGTATGTGTTCATGAACTTGGCTCTCAAGGTCCCCTCTGTAATCCTAAAACTGGGAGGATCAGTTCTTTTTATTGTTGGTTAATGATTGGGTCAGACCATGATACAGTTTTGAAGCCTCAATGTGACCATCGGTCAAGACTCAAGACTCTGCAATGCTCAACACATAGTATAGCATTTCAACGCCTATTAAGTATTAAGATGAAAAGATGGACAAATTAACACCAGTAATGTGGTAATCTACCTAGGATAGGCAAACAGTACAGATACAAAAATCATAAATATTTTGTTTATATAAATAAGCAATCACATCACTAAATACATAGCACACCATTACATCATAAATATTTTGTTCATATAATATATATGCATAGATGTGGTATGACCAAACAAGAAGGATAATCAGATTTTTTTTGCATGCAAGTGTTTCTCTCTTGAAATGTGGATATTTGTACAAGATGAAGTATCATGTGTATCTTACCAAGTTCAGTAAAACTAGGCTCTATTTTTGCTTGATGTAGCAGCGTACTAACAACTTCTTTCTGACTCATATAAAGCTGAAGACATCTTTCTATAAGATTTTGTACCTGAATGAAAACACAATTAAATGAGTAAACTTGCCGGCAATAATAACAAAAAAAACACTTACAAATAAGTTGTATCACACTGTAACAGAGTACAATCTACATAAATTAGGTTGGATAACAATTAATATACATCAAAGAGTGAGTTACCAATCTTTTGTGGGTTCTGGTTGCATGTGTCAAGGGAGTGTCAATTGTGTATGTGCAAAGATATTGTAGGGCTTCCCTCAGTTTACTTGCTCTAAGTTATTGTTATTTCTTATCATCCTCACTTCAGAGTATATGTTTAAAAAAACCATTAGCTTCTTTTTACTACCTCTATTAATATGATAATATCCTTATTTACCATTCACAAAACATAATCATGTTGGTTTTGTATGACCTCCAGTGCAGATTTATTCTGATTACACATTGAAGAACCATGTGTTTAGGGAAAGAAATAAAGCTGTGCCACGTTATTAACATAATCAGATTTTTGTCAAACAAGTGATGATAAGTAGTCGGTATAATCAATTGCTCAAACTATGTCATGGGCAGTGATCCTCAACAAGAAAATAATCATCAAAGATTATCAGGGTGAGATTTAGCATAATTTCAGGATGTCTCTATAATGATCCAAAGATCGAGAGTTTCAATTAAGGAAACATTACTTTGCTGAAGACTTGATGAGTAAAGAGGATGCAGAAATTAGACCTCACAACCAAAACCATCGTTGACCAATTTTTAAACTTAATCATAGGAAACACTCCATACGTGGTGAAAACATATAAAACTCAATACTTTCTCATTGCAGTTTGACCGTATTCATCACCAAGGGAGTTGCATGTTTCAGGAACTTTCTTCATAGCAGGATTAACTGTAAACTTGCTGACCTTTTGTGTTATGCTTTGTCATTGACTAAGATAAGTTTGTTACCCTAAATCCTTTTTAAGCAAGCCTCTAAGGCATAATCCTAGGAAGACCTCCACTTGGGGTCCACAAGTCTAGTATGAGGTGAAGAGCTGATGATTCATATTTTTGAGGAATGGCACTGATTGATTCTTCATATGGTATGTATCATTTCATCTGATGCAAAAAAATAAAACTAAATTGAACAAAATGGAATTGATGCACTGCAAGTAGATTTGATCCACCATCTGACTATCTGAGCCCCTAACGACTTAGTGTCACCTCTAGTTCCTTTATTAATACAAGATGAGGATAGTACCATAAATTAAATTTGCTCGTCTACTTTTGCATAATAAAAGCTATCGTGCATACATCACTATGCAACATAATAGGATACTATTGAACAATTGAACCTCAAAGGTAGAGAGATAATTCTCTTTTGTTAGTTATCCATCTATGAGCATTGAGTAATCTGCTTCCATTTTTCTTCTTCCACACTTACTCATTTTATTTCATTAAATCTTCATAAAATAATGAGCAATCACTGCTGTATCCTTCCACCATTATGAAGTTTCACAAGTGCTTAAAATGAATTCAAGACTAGTTGAAAGAGAAGATCAAGCTCAAAAGCATACCAGCTGTAAATCTTGAGGTGAAACCTTTTTGACCTCTCCAGTAGACATCTTTCCCCAAAATCGATATTATGCAGTGAGAACTATGGAAGATTGATGCTCAAGCTTGCAAATTTACACCAATAGAAGCTTTAACTGATATGAACATTAAAGCCAATCACATTATTAGATAAATCTTAAACTTTGAGAACCAAATGAAAGAAAATTTCTTATGCAATTGTTTATACTTCCACCAGTTTAAAAAGCCACACACATTCAACAGTGGATCAAACGGGCTACTTTAAAGCTTCGAAATTTAAGTGAACTATAATTTCTCTATAAAAAAATTTAGTAACTACAACATCAATTGAGTATTTACATATAAGATTATGTTGTATTCATTTGTTAATGAATCCATACCAGCTTTTAACTTAAAAGGTGTTAGTTTCAATGCATGTCAAATTGTAGCTCTTCTTTTGAGGTTTAGATAGTAATAAAAGCTTTCATTGTTGAATAAGAAGAACCTCCAGTAACCTCACCATTATGTATGGTCCCTTTTCTTAATAGAAAATACCATGAGGAGTTGGGGACTAAGGCAATTAAATGTATAATTTAACAACCTAGTAACCTACAAAATCACAACTATGTATATTGAATTAAGATACACAGAAATTAAGGCAAAAACACGATAATTTGACATTTACCCTTCCCTTACAACATTGATAGATCAAATTCTAGGGTTTGACGATCTACACAAACAATTTCAATATTAAATAGAAACACAACAACAACAACAACAAAATCATTAACTGGCAGGATAGAAAGTGAGTTTCTACCATAAAATCCTATAGAAATTGTGATATTATCAACATACAAAAACCATAAGATGATAACAAACAGAGTTACGGTTGTTCTTTGCATGCGATCACCAGAGATCACCAACAAAGACATCACTTTAGTGCAATCTTTGGCTCAAATCGATCAAATTACCTCAGTAACGAAAGTTCTTACCGTGTTTACCTGGGATCGGTATTTTTGTTTCGATCTTTTCCAAGAATTATTTGGCAGAAGAAATTCGAAGAACTTCTCAATTAAATTAAAGAGGGAAAAGGGTTTTACGTAGGTTTGTTTTGGTGTTATTCCCCGGATAAAATCATAAAATATAATTACATTAGCAGACATGATAGTTTAATATTTACAAAACCAGTCCTTCAACTTTACCTAATATGAGAATGTTTCTTCACTTCAGCTTACATATGTAAGTAGATCTAGATCGGTGACCGAAGTACTAGAGGTCGTTTGGTTCGTGGATTTCCTTGGATTCATTAAAGTTTGCATTTAAAATCTTGTGTTTGGTTCACAGATTTCAGTAAAGATTTAAAATCTCAGGATTTTCTTAATTCTTTCCTTCTTTGTTATTTAAAAACTCAGTCTCCCCCCTAGGATTTTAAATCCCAGTTATATTGCATTTTTCAGATTAGCAAATTTTTCTTAAAAGATAATGCAGATCTTTGACAAAATCCTGATAAATGCAAATGCTGCATAATGCAAATCTTTTGACAAAATGCAAATCCTAGAGAAAAAATCTGCGAACCAAACGCCCTCTTAAAGTTTATCACTATTTGCATGCCATTTCAATTTATGTTGATCTTTATGGTCATACTAGACTCTACCAAACTTGCAACATTGTTGCATCATGTTCTTTTTCAAGCCTTTATTTGGTACAAATCATATTCGTATTGCGGCTTGTTCCCGTCATTTTGTGTGAGTTGGGACTATCATGTCATTAGTCAAAGCGTGTACAATGAAATCTAAGGTGTTGTTTGATTACATAAAAGATAAATTGTCTAATGTCTAATTCCACTTTTGATTGATGAGCAAGTGGTCCTGATAAGATACTGATGTCTGATAAAAGAATTCAATAAGTTTGTTTGTTTTATAAGTTATGTGATTCTGTTGTGTTTTTTAGTTTTACATATTCATTCTCAAAACCAAACCAATCATTGACTAAAGTCAAGTTATAAGTAACGATAATATTATTGAATCAAAGTGATTCAAGCAAACCCGTTAAAAAGATTCAAATAGCTTTAACAAGATTCAAGTAAGAAATCAATTCAAGTTTATAAGTTATAATCAAGTAACATATATGAATTCAAGAAACATAACCAAATAAGGATAACAAGATTCAAGTAAATCAATATCATTGATTAAAATCAAGTATCAAATAACAATAACATCATTGAATCAATGTCATTCAAGTAAACATTTAAAAACATTCAAATAGTTTTAACAAGATTCAGGTAGCAAACCAATTCAAGTTTATAAGTTATAATCAAGTAACATATATACATTCAACAAACATATAAACCAACATGTTATTGAAAAAATAACAAACTGTATAAGTTATATAGATATGGGTAATGGTAGGTGTGGGTAGCTTGAGGGTGGGGTGATTGATAATGTTACTTTTTTTTAAAAAAAAAGTTAAATATTCAACATCAAATATTCACCTCTGAATATTCAACAGAGAATTTTACGTTAAAATTTTTTAACACTCAACAATGAATATTTGTTCTATAGTTTTACATCAAATTAGATTCTATAATGATTCCAACCATATATATATATATATATTCATATGATTTAAGTTTTGTAAATCAATCAAATAATTATATGAATGAATGAAATGCACTTGTGAATTGTATGTGTGTGTATATTTATTTAAAGAGTCATTTGGTAGACCTAGAAAACTCAAAATCATTTAAATTTTTATATACAAGTGTATAATGTTAATATACATATGAATATGAACAAAAATCCGCTTGGATTAGTATCTCGAGGTACCCAGGGGCGGACCTATGTGGTGGCTACCGGTCCTTCCGTCATTTGCGATTTTTTGTTTGTGTAACCGGTGGTTTTTTGAATGTGCAACCGTGCTTTTCAAATATTATAATTTTTTGAATGTGCAACCGTGTTTTTCAAATATTAGTACAATTTAATAAAAAATTTATGTCATTCAATCAAATAAATAAATTTGTAATATAATTATTTATAATTTTATGTAACAAATAAAAAACAATGAATTTATAATATAAAGCCTAAAATTAAATACTCAATAAGCCATTATTATTTATAATTTTGGTTCATTTCAACAAACTCATACCATTATTATTATTCAATCCCAAATTTTATAAAATTTCATTTAATATTATCGGTTGTTAACCTGACCAGACCAATCTAATTAATAAAATTATAAAATCAAAAACACGACTCAAATTTGTGCTACTGACGTACAAAAATAATGGGTCCACCACTGGAGGTACCCTATCATGTTTTTGCTTTCTATCAAGTAATGTAGACATTGATTAGTCAAAGGACAAAAACCATGACAAAACATCAATAATATGGGCAAAAGGGTTTTTTACTTTTTTATCATCTACACTTTAAAAAAGAAATGAAAAAAACTAGAATTTGTACTAAACTCAATTCTTTACATACTGTCTTTTGAAAATTAAGGCTGTTAGATAAAAAAAAAGGTTGTAAGCATAATGCAATTCCATTCTCTCGATTCAAACACACTCTTCAACTATCGTTTCTATTTTTGTCAACACTTTTATAAAGTTGACAATGACAATTACTTTTTGAGTTTTTTTAACATACATAAATTAATATAAGATGAACATATTTTTGACCATGTCAATGTCAAAGTTGTTTGGCAATGGTCAGACTGCCAAAGGAGGTTGACCTTCAAATCTTAACGTGGATGCATAATGAAATGTAAAAAAAGTTGACTTTCACTAGATGAAAAGTTGACCTCAATTAATGATGTTACATATTAATATCTTCAAGTAAAACTATGTATAAATGTTGAGATACTCTTTACAAAGGTTTTTTGGTAATCCAAAGTAGAAAAGTGGGTCAAAGAACAAGTAATTCAAACATCAAAATTGGAAAGGAAAAGAAAAGAAAGTCAAAATTGAAAAGAAGACTATTTGGGAATCAGTCAAATCTACAGTATGGCCACCACTGAATCTGGGTTTTGTTTTGTCTTGTAAGAGCTCCTTCTTCCATGGATTTCCTCTTGTTTCCATTCGATTGTTGTTGTGATTCAACTTCTCGGGTTTCTAATACGTTCCCTTCTTGGTGTTCTTGACTCTGTTCTTGGGATTTCTCGTGCGGTTGATGTTCTTCATGTTCTTGATGATGACGGGTATCTTTTATTTTAGTTCTCATCATATGAGGCTTCAGTTTATGTACATCTGATAGTCTGACTGGTTTTAAGAAAAACTCCTCCGCACCTTCTTCTAAGCATCTGCCATATTACAAAATCACATTACATTAGGACTTTTTAAAAACAAGATAAATAGATAGAGATGATTGAAAAGAATAAACTACCCAATAATTATTATTAGGCATTGTTATATGCACACTCCCTCTCCTTAATTTGTACTAATCATACACCCTCTTACTCACATGATTTTTGTTAATGACATGAGACCCAATGATTAAAAGTTAATCTTCTCGAAGAGAGTGTGTGATTAGCAATTGAGGAGGTGTGCATATAGAATTACCCTTATTAAATTAGCAAATCTAGTGACGAAGTTTGATTTGTATTTGTATGAAATAATTCACAGGTAAGACAAGTGTGTTTACTTTAATATACGTATGATGGGATTGGAGTTATACCTACTAATCCTTGAAGGAACGTTTTCTGATGACATAATGACCACCGGTATATCTTTTAATGACGAGGATTTCTGTAAAATAAATAAATAAATAACATTAGAAAACCATATTTACAATCACTACAATATGAATTTGTATCACTTAGTTTAATATTTTTAAGTAGAAATCTTAATGTATATAATTTGATTGAGTACCATAAATGTAAAATTGATCGAACGTAGTTTCAATATGATTATACGAATAGGAAAATTGATTGGGCCCAAGAGGGATAACATTTGACAAAGTTCGACATGACAAGCCCACACTAGACCCAAAATAACCGATTGGATCATGGACCCGGAAGGACTTCTGTTAAGGTATATTTCATAACAATATTTTGATGTATGTAAGAATTTTTTATATAATTCTAAACACTTTTGTCAATTGTAATAATTAATAATATGATTGAACATTAAAAAAGTTGCATCACATTATAAGGATAAAAATAACATATTATAATAAATATTCGTTGATCAAATTGGTAACATTTGTGGCATCTATTCGTTCAACATACCATGTTATTTTCATGTAATATTTATCAATGCAATTTTTAATTATACGAGTTGAAATAAATAGTTCAAAACCAATAAAATAAGGTATTCAATGCCTACTAAGCGAGATTCTAGACCTAACCAAGCCAAGCCTATTTGTACATAATCGAACCATTTCAAGACTAATCAAGACCTGTTTCTAATCGGTAATTCCATTATGCATACCATTAATGTGCTATGATTTTATACATCAAACCAAACCAATTTGTAATTGTATATCAACAAATCTTTCAAAATCTTTTTAAATTAAAAATAATTTGAATAATATCATATATAATTTCTTAATTGACCTTTATACAAATTTACTTTGATTGTCAACATAATACTTTTTTTTTATAAATTCAAGATTTTATTTGATTATGGATTTCAAATTGAACCAAGAAAATATAATAAAAGAATCATAAATATTCATACCTTAACTTTCTTGAGCAAATCATAGCCTGTCATCCCAGGCATACAATAGTCTGTAATAATCAGATTGACTTCGACTTCCTGCAAAAAACCGTTATAAAAACTTAGTCAAACAATCATCAACTCATAAAATTGGATCAGAAATCATTAGAATTTACATACCTGATTGTTATTAGGAGACACAGAAGGCTGATTTGAATTGATTTCTTCATCTTCATTTAACCCCAGAAACTCTAAAGCCTTGCTTCCAGAATCAACAGTCGTAACTGCAAATAACATCAACCGTTTTAAGTCTTGAAAAACCCAATCATTTCGATAAATTTTAACAAAAAAGGGAAGATGGTATAGTTATTTACCTTGAAAAGATGAAGTTTTTAGCAATCTTTCAATCAGTTTTCTATCAATGATGCTGTCATCAACAGCAAGAACGTGAAACTGTGAATCTGCTGCAACACCCATATGAACAAGATTCACAGAAAACTTCTTTTTTTCTTTGTGGGTTTGGTTTGGTTTTTGTTTTTTTGATGAGGGAAATGAGGAAAAGAAGGGTGGGGAAGATGAAGTTTTTATGTGAAGGCAAGACCCACCAAAATCCACACCCCACAAAGCAAGATCTGACCAGATTTCATCCCAAAGATCCTCTCCCACCTCTTAATATTTTTGGATTATAAGGCAAGCAAGAGGGCAAAGTGCAAGGGTGCAAATGGGAAATTTTTAAATCAATAAAAATCAAATAAAAAATACAAACAAAATCTCTTATGTTTATATTGTGATAAAAAAGATTCTTTTAGTGTTTTGGTTTCATCTAACCATTCATTCAATATTATAAATATTTGATATTTGAATTACTTTAAAGATATTCATGAGATTTTTTGAATCATACATTTAATATGAAATAATAATAAATAAACATAAATAAAGTAACCAAATTAAATGACTATTTTTGTTTAAGTCTACACTTGTCCAAGGGACGCACTGCTTATGACTTATGAAAGTTTATGGGAGTTTAAGTAACTCCAACTTTTTTATCGATAAGTTACATTTTTTATGGATTCTTTTCTTGAATCTCATTAAAACCGTGTATCTCAATCATAGCTTGTGTTTGGACGAATTCTTTTTTTAATCTATAAGTTGCCTTTAAACAACTCCAACTTTGTAACATACCAGCTTTGTGATTTTCTATCGGATGGAGTTTTTTTTTGGAAAAAAATTATTAAGTGTCTTAATAAAAATATTATTAGACATGCATAATTTATACAAATTATTAGTAGAAAAATTGATCAAAATTTTCTTATTTTTATAGTATGATTACTTTGTAAAATCTTCTTTTGAAGTGAAAAAAACCTTCAAACTTGTTTTTTTAGGTGGATTGTTTAAAACTATCATTTAAAACAAAGGTCCATAAGAGTATAAAACTACTTGTCTAATCTATGAAAGTAGGAAAAATATGGACATGTAAGCCTTTTTTTTTTAATAAAAACTGATTTAAAAAAAAAAAAAAAAAAAAAAAAGCAATGTTTTTGCTGTGTATTATACCTAAAAAAAACACCATTATCAAATTTGTCAACCAGAACCATGAAGTGTTCATTTTAGTTTTTTCACCCTAACGTCTATATGTTTTTGTCCACATCTATTATTATTAATTTAGATATTATAACACTATCAATTTTATCTTGTTTTCACTTTCACTTTTATTGTTAGAAAATTCTGGTACAAAGTAAGGAATCAACTCTAGATGATCTCCTGATTGTTTAGTTTCATTTTTCAATAACAATAATTTGTCCTAACAATTAACCAAATTTTGTTATGAGATAATACATAAGAAAAATGTGTTAGATCCAATTGATCAGTCTCGTTGTATATGTAATACACTTTCCATATGAAATTAAGTAGATAAGATCAGTATTCTCCAAATCAACTGACAAGAAATAATTGAAACTGCCCGTTTGACCACACAACAGAAGTTGAACAACAACAACAACATTACATCAACAACAGCAACAACGATCAGCTACAACAAACCTTCACTAGTTAAGGTTTTCAAAACTGATAAGCTTTAACTATCACACTCGAAGTTTATACGTCAAGAAATAAATTCCTACATCGAACCACTTCAGAAATTTGTATTTGTTTCGTCCCAAGCCCCGGAATGAACAACTCCCCTTTGACCCCCATCAAGGTTGAATTCGTATTTTATTATAATGATATATAAAGGACATGACTAATAAATCATAATGCAATTTTAAACATATGTATATTAACTTTTGTGTAAAATTTAACACTTTTATCATAATGAATATGTACATTTAATATGATACCACAGTACCCCAGTCTAATATGATATTTCATGAAGATCAACTCTTTATATATATTGGTGTGTATATGTGTATGTATGTATGTATATGATTTAGATCGTATGAAAAGAAAGTTGTTGAAAATTTTCTGAGAAATAACATTAAACAAATAGTTTTATAACACTCATTCATAATTTTTATAAATATGAATAAATTCAATAAATGGTGAATTAATATTGAAAATTAATGAATAAAAAGATGTTTTCAATTTGAGAGAGAGAGGTGTGTGTGTAAAAAGAAAAAGATAAAAGAGGAAAGGATTAAACGAGCATAGGGATTGAAAGGTGGTGGGGAGCCACAAAGATTCTGAGAAGAGATACAGGTGATGTAAGTTGTGAAATCATGTGCACTTACCATATCTTGGGCAGGTTGGGTTGGGTTGGGTTGGGTGGGGGTGCCCAACCCTATTTCTATTTTGATTCCTTTTTACAGATTTGCTTCCCATGCCCATCCCCATCATCATCATCATACCATCACTATACTATGCCACATACCATGCATCCTCAACTTAACTTATTAAAAATTACTACTACAAACCGAAAAACCGAAATACATTTATTTTTATATACTTTTGTAACATCCTACATCGGTGGAGAGGAGATCCTAATATGCACATATAAGGGTGATGTTATCTCTATTTATCAAGACGCGTTTTGGTATGGGCCTATGACTTGGCTTCCAGAAACAAAACCGTGCGACATTTGCCAAAGCGGATAATATATTGTCTCGGGATAGTCTGGGCTGTTAAAACTTTAACTTCTATTTCTATAAATACTAACGTTTATCCTAACAGTTATTTAAGTTTTAAACTTATTTATTAGTCTACATTAATATTTAAATCCAAAAAAACTACACTAGATCAATTTAATTTAGAAAGGTTATAAAATAGTTTTTATTTTGTTTCTATTAGATTTTTAAAGATAATGTTCAATCTTTTAAAGATATTATATAGATAATTTGTAGTTTTACCATTGTTTCTATTATCATGGACATTTAAAAGTTTTCAGAAACTAATCATTAAAGTTTTTGATGTAAAATTTAATTTATTAAATAAAAAATTGTTAATTGGTTAACCAAATAAATGAACCGAAGAAATGGTCAACCGGTTTTTTTTTTCAGTTTCGGTTCACAAAATCCTCTAACCGGTATATCCGGTTAATCATCCGAAATGTAATTAGGTTCGTTTAACCATCCATGAACACCCCCAATGGTCATAGTCGATATCATCCACCTTTACACTAAAGATTTTATCCATCATTTTCCTACTTCTCAAGTATATATTTGTTATTGCTTTAAAATTCATTTCAATCAATTAAACACTTTCGTGAATGCAAAAAAAATGGTTTACAAGTCATATTTATTACATTCAATAAAGACATAATAGAAATATAAAAGATAGTAATGTTTTGTAAACCATATATATGTTAAATATCACTCATGGTATTAAAACAAATGAAGTATATTTTATAAAACAAAAGTCGCAATCAATAAATAAAAGGTATTTTGGTTTACGGCCTTTGACTTATAAATCCTAATGGATCTTTTAATGGGGTCATTTAAAAAAAAAAAAAATTAAAGAATGCTAAGTTACACTTATCCAAATCAATATTTATATGCTTTTTCATAACCTACTCTTATGTTTTTAATGTAAAAGTTAATTGTACTCAAACCTATAAGCCTTAAGAGAACTATATATGTACTAAGAATTAATTGGAACTATAAAAAAAAAAGTTTGACTTCCTTTATGCAAAACGTGGTAATTTTTTAATATGATGACCCAAATTTCATAGTGAGAGGTCTCACACACACATATATAATAAATGGAAGTTGACGTTCTATAGAATTTTTAGGTCTAAGGAGACGTTGGCATTTGTAGAAATGCTACATTGTCCATTGAATGATACCTTTATGACCATGATAAATTTTTATATTTATGTGTTGTATATATAGTCAAAAACTTCATCTATGGTTTTATGTATGAAACCGAAAACTTTATTATTCACGAAAGGCGTATGGAGCCCTGTATCTTAGTAAATTTTTAGTACATTGAGTTTGATATTTTGTTGTTTATATTTTTTATAGTCATGTAATGCATATTAAATTGACCCCTATAATTTTTTTTATAAACCTGCCACTGTTGATGATGTGAATATCTGACACAAGGTTTTAGAAAGGACGTTGCTCTAATCTTTGTATTCCATTTGTAGGCATGATTGCACAAGAAGAAAGACTAGGACCGATCATATAGAGGATCACATAGGCTACAGCCAAGGACATCACACCATGTTGGAACATTTTTTTTATCTCAATAAGTAACACACTAGACACACACATATCATGATACACAAGGTGTGTTATAAGAAACAACGATGAATTTGTTTTATTTTTCAATCAGATAATTCTGGTATAAATTTTCTAATCACACAACATAAGAAACAATCAAACCTCTTTATAATATAGTATTTAATTTGTATTTTAAAATTTTTTAATAAGACATTATTTCTTTTATCTCGTCATGAACAAGAAAATATTCAAACCGGTCCTGAGAAAAACCCATATATTAAGCATCCCTTTACTAAAAACGTTACGAAGAAACACAAACTAATAGTACTTAGAAAATAGATTAGTAATTAATAATTATAATAATTAAAGGGTTGTTTGATTACATTTTCCATTAGGTGCTATCTGGATTTAGAGAGCTGTCAGGATTAAGTAATGCTGACTAGAGATATTTTATTGGAAAAGATAAAATAGGGTAATATTGGAAAATAAATTGTCTGAATGGGGAACACATAGGGTCTCTTGGCTTATTAATTGGGCTGACCGAATTTGAGTTCTGATTTTAATAAGTCATTATCAAACAAAACTTATTTCAAATGGACTGACCAGATTTTTTAGATTAAGCCTAATAAGTTGTTATCAAACAACCCCTAAGTGTTATAGTAATTTAAGATTTTAAAGTCATGTGTGACTTATTTATTTTGAAAATATATTGGTCTTGGAGAAGACTGTTGGAAAAAAGTGTGAATTTTTCAAAGGAAAAAGTGTATTTTCCATGTTTTTGGACCAAATATAATTATATATAGTTGTGGGATATATAATTAATATTTTATGGGTGTGTATTCTCCTTGAAGAGAGGATTACAACGATATAAAGAACGTCTAAAACGGAGCTAAGATGAATGAGATATCGATGCTCAAAGATTGGTGTTTGATGTGGGAAAATGCAAGTTAAAAGTGTGAAAACTTGTCCCACATAGGAAGATGGACCAAACCATGAGTGGTTTATAATGAGGAGCCTTGACAAGCATGATAAGTTACTCCAAGACAAAACTTGGGTCCAAACAATAGCAAATCATTAAACTTGTGTGCACTCGCATCTGCCTCGTACTTTGTATAAGGTATTTTTTTTGTGCGAGCCTCGTTCGTGTCTTGAACGAATCTAGACAATTCTAGAGCCGTTACAGAAATGGTTTAATGATAGAATTATTATATTTAATTATTAATAAAAAATATTTTTTTATTACAATTAAATATAATTAATTTGTTGTTACAACTCATGGTTTAATGATAGAATTATTATATTTAATTATTAATAAAAAAATGGTTTTTTATTATTATTACAATTGAATATAATTAAGTTGTTGTTACAACTCATCTCCTATAAAAGGGATGGAGATGCAAACACCAAAACACACATTTTGATATACTTGAAACACTTGAAAGATTTGGAAAACACTTTGCATTCTTGAAAGATTTTGCACTTTAAACGGCGAGACGTTGCTGCTTCCAAGAACGAAGATCACTTAGAATTCACGTGTTTTTTCAGGCAAGTTGGTTACCTCCGGCAGTACACGCTGCTTTGGCTGTTGTACCCTGGGAAACAGACTTCGAATCTGTTTTAAGGGAATCGTGTCAAACACGAGACTCAGCCTTTATTTTCCGTATTGTAATTTACTTTCCGTATTATTATTTCTTTTATTTGTAATTTTAATTTCCGTACTTTATTTATTTCCGTGCATTCTAATTTCATTTCTTGAATTGTAATTCGTAATACATTTCTTATATTTTATAATTGGTATCGGACACAATATCCCTACAATCTTAAAACAGATTTTACAACCACGATACCGGTTATAAAATTTAGAAATTTTAGAGAAATTGTTTCTTCGATTCAAACAAGTTTTGTCTCGAAGTAAAAGTTTCTATTACATTATTGTTTCGATTCAAACGAGTTTTGTCTCGAAGCAATTGTGTTTCCATTTCATTTAATTATTTCTGTTTCGTTACAAACAAGTTTTGGTTTCGAGACGGATTTAATTTTTGCAACAGCCTTGATTAAGTGTTTAATTTGAACGGCAGATTCGATTATTCACTTTTGGTTTCTTAAACATTGAACGGATGATTCAATTTTAACTTTTAATATAAAATTTGTTACTATTCTCGTTCGGGTTACAAGTGTTTGAATGAACGGTTGATTCATTCTTCACTTTGGTGTTATCACTTTGGTGTTAAATTGAACGGCAGATTCAATTTTAGTGATAAAATCGGTTATAATAAAAAGGATTTAATTTTGTTATAAAGTGATTAAATTGAACGGTTGATTCAAGTTTTGTCAATTGAAGTATTTGACATTGTTTATAACAAAAGATTTAATTTTGTTATAAAGTGATTAAATTGAACGGTTGATTCAAGTTTTGTCAATTGAAGTATTTGACATTGTTCATAACAAAAGATTTAATTTTGTTATAAAGTGATTAAATTGAACGGTTGAATCAAACTTGATCAATTAATTTGACGTTGTTTATAATAAAAGTGTAATTTTATTATAAAGTGAGAAAATTTTCTTTATTGAAAATTTATAAAGTATTTGTTTGAAAAGAAGATTCACAACTACTTATAATTATTTTCTTTGGCGTTAAAGAAAAAAAAATGAAAATGTTAGATGGAGTTGTGTCACGGTCGATGACTTCAACTATAACATCTATTGCTAAACCATCGATTAATGAGATGGTTGATATGATTGGAGTTCAAAATGCGAGTAAATTTGCCAATCATATTGAGAAATCAGAATTGTTTTCTGATTTGGATCTTGAACCATGCGTGGTTCTTGACGGCAATGGTGAAGTTGCAAGTGTGATGAATGTGAATATCACGGCAATGGTTTCTGATGCAGAATTGGTAAGATCTGAACCGAATGAATGGTGGATCGACACTGGTTCTACCCGACATGTGTGTTCGGAAAAAAGTTTGTTTACTACTTTGAAAGTAGTTAATGGAAAAAAGATCTTCATGGGAAACTTTGATACGGTTGATGTCAAAGGTGAAGGCGATGTGATCTTGAAAATGACATCCGGGAAAGATCTTAAGTTGACAAATGTTTTGTATGTACCGGAAATTCGAAAGAATTTGGTTTCCGGATGGCTATTAAACAAGTTTGGATTTAAAATGGTTTTTGAATCGAATAAATTTGTTTTGACCAAGAATGGTCATTTTGTTGGAGAAGGTTTTGCTTTGAATGGAATGTTCAAAATAAATTTGATGATTTTGAAAATCAATTTTAATAAAACGACTAGAAATTCGGTTTATTTGACAGAGTCTTCTAACGTATGGCATGGTCGTCTTGGACATGTCAATTTTAATTCTTTACGTCGTTTAATCAAGTTAAATTGCATTCCATCTTTTCATATTGATTCAAATTATAAATGCCAAACTTGTGTTGAAGCCAAACTTACAAGATCGTCTTTCCAATCGGTTGAAAGAATAACCGAACCACTTGATATGATTCACACGGATGTGTGTGATTTAAAATCCATTCCTACGAGAGGTGGTAATAAGTACTTCATCACGTTTATTGATGATTGTACAAGATATTGCTATGTTTACTTGATGAAAAGTAAAGATGAAGCAATCGAGAAGTTTGTTTTATACAAACAAGAGGTTGAGAACCAACTCAACAAAAAGATTAAGGTTGTAAGAAGTGATCGAGGTGGTGAATATGTGTCACCGTTTGCGGATTTATGTGCTCAACATGGAATCCGACACGAATTCACCGCTCCTTACTCACCTCAACAAAATGGTATTGCGGAATGAAAAAACCGAACATTGAAAGAAATGGTGAATGCCATGTTAATAAGTTCGGGAATGAGCCAAGAAATGTGGGGGGAAGCTATCCTCTCGGCTACTTATCTTTTGAATAAGATACCCAGCAAGAAAATGGATAAAACACCGTATGAACTTTGGATGGGAAGAGAGCCATCCTATAAGTACTTACGAGTGTGGGGGTGCCTAGCAAAGGTTGTTGTACCGGCACCTAAGGCTCAAAAGATAGGACCTAAAACGGTTGATTGCATATTTATTGGTTATGCACATCATAGTAGTGCCTATCGGTTTCTTGTGTATGAGTCTAAAAATCCAGAAATTCACAAGAATACCATCATGGAATCAAGGAATGCATCCTTCTTTGAGAATATATTTCCTTGTTTACAAAAGGATCGTGCTAGTTCGTCTAAATCAATTGACGAAAATGTCCAAGATGAGACATTAGAACAACCTGAAAGAGAAGAGGTTGAGCCTAGAAGAAGTAAAAGGAAAAGGGTTGAAAAATCATATGGAGATGATTTTGTCACTTACATGGTTGAAAGTGAACCCAAAACTTACCGAGACGCGGTAACTTCTTCTGAAGGACCTCAATGGAAAGAAGCCATCAAGAGTGAAATTGAGTCAATTTTACAAAATCATACTTGGGAACTAGTGGACCTTCCTGAAGGTTGTAAACCACTAGGTTACCGATGGCTTTTTAAGAGGAAAATGAAACCTGATGGTTCCATTGATAAATATAAAGCACGGTTGGTAATCAAAGGTTACAAACAAAAGGAGGGTGTTGATTACTTTGATACATATTCGCCGGTGACGCGAATAACATCCATTAGATTGGTGCTTGCGATTGCCGCAATAAGAAATCTAGAAGTGCACCAAATGGATGTGAAGACGGCTTTTCTAAACGGTGATTTAGAAGAGGAAATCTACATGGAGCAACCCGAGGGTTTTAGTGCTCCTGGATGTGGAAAGAAAGTTTGTAGGCTTGTTAAGTCATTATATGGCTTGAAGCAAGCTCCCAAACAATGGCATCAAAAGTTTGACCACGTCATGCTAGAATGTGGATTCAAAATTAATGAATGCGACAAGTGTGTGTACACGAAAGATACAAAACATGGATATGTCATTCTTTGTTTATACGTAGACGATATGCTTATCGTTGGTAGTAACGAAAGAATGATTAATTCAACGAAAGAGATGTTGAAATCCAAATTTGACATGAAAGACATGGGTTTAGCGGAAGTGATTCTTGGTATTAAAATCACACGAACCCAAGATAGTCTTGTGTTAAGTCAAACTCATTATGTGGATAAAATTCTTGAGAAATTTAGTAATGGTGATTCTAGTATAGCTAGAACTCCGATTGACACTAGTCAACATCTATCAAAAAAATAGAGGTGAAAGTGTTAATCAACTAGAATACTCAAGAATTATAGGCAGTCTAATGTATCTAATGTCTTGTACCAGACCAGACATAGCATATGCTGTAAGCAGGCTAAGTAGGTACACGAGTAATCCGAGTCGGATTCATTGGAAAAGTGTGATACGAGTACTTCGGTATTTGAGATATACTCGAGAGTACGGACTGCGTTATGAGAGATATCCATCTGTGATAGAAGGATACAGCGATGCGAATTGGATATCCGATATAAAAGATTCTAGATCTACAAGTGGATATGTATTTACACTTGGTGGTGCTGCTATTTCTTGGAAGTCTTCCAAGCAAACAGTGATAGCTAGATCTACGATGGAATCTGAATTCATCGCATTAGATAAATGTGGTGAAGAAGCCGAATGGTTACGTCAATTTATTGAAGACATACCAAAGTGGCCGAAACCCGTTTCAGCCGTTACTATACATTGTGATAGCCAATCAGCGATTGGTAGAGCGCATAGCATAATGTATAATGGTAAGTCAAGACATATTAGACGTCGGCATAATTCGATACGACAACTACTCTCAACAGGTGTTATTACTATTGACTATGTGAAGTCAAAAGATAACATTGCGGATCCGCTTACGAAAGGCCTAAATAGAGAGTTAGTTTTGAAGTCGTCAAAAGGAATGAGACTAAAGCCCATGAATGAATAAATTCATACGAAGGAAAACCTTACCTTGTTGACTGGAGATCCCAAGATCTTGGTTCAAAAGGACAACCTATTTGTATGAATAAAGTGTGGTCACTGTGGGGGGGTTGTGAAAAACTCCTAGTCCATTCCTATATGATTTCTAGAAGAAAATCATTTTAGTGACAATGAGGTTAAGCATTTTATAATGATTCGGTCGAAATCATTTATGCTTCTAATGATTCGGGAGAAATCACCTATGTGAGAGAGAAGTGGGGTCGCTTCGAGTGGAATTGTAGGGGCACAATTCTTAGTAGCTCTCGCAGAACCAGGCTAGTGTTCCATGACCATAACGGACACGACTATGAGGAGTTAACCTTGTTAGGGAGATTCTTGTGTGAAGTGTATTGTCGTCTTCACAAATGGCAGCTCAGTTCAAAGACATCGAGTTCTACTGACGGCTAGAAGGCTAAGTGCATTTCATAAGGGAAGGTTCAAAGGTTTACACCTACCTATCCTATGCAAGATTTCAACCATTGAAAATTCATTGGAATTTTATGTGTCTTCGATCAATCTCATACATGTGGGGGATGATTGGAATGTGTTTTCGATCGATCTCTCATTCATGTGGGGGATTGTTGGAAAAAAGTGTGAATTTTTCAAAGGAAAAAGTGTATTTTCCATGTTTTTGGACCAAATATAATTATATATAGTTGTGGGATATATAATTAATATTTTATGGGTGTGTATTCTCCTTGAAGAGAGGATTACAACGATATAAAGAACGTCCAAAACGGAGCTAAGATGAATGAGATATCGATGCTCAAAGATTGGTGTTTGATGTGGGAAAATGCAAGTTAAAAGTGTGAAAATTTGTCCCACATAGGAAGATGGACCAAACCATGAGTGGTTTATAATGAGGAGCCTTGACAAGCATGACAAGTTACTCCAAGACAAAACTTGGGTCCAAACAATAGCAAATCATTAAACTTGTGTGCACTCGCATCTGCCTCGTACTTTGTATAAGGTATTTTTTTTGTGCGAGCCGCGTTCGTGTCTTGAACGAATCTAGACAATTCTAGAGCCGTTACAGAAATGGTTTAATGATAGAATTATTATATTTAATTATTAATAAAAAATATTTTTTTTATTACAATTAAATATAATTAATTTGTTGTTACAACTCATGGTTTAATGATAGAATTATTATATTTAATTATTAATAAAAAAATGGTTTTTTATTATTATTACAATTGAATATAATTAAGTTGGGTCCAAACAATAGCAAATCATTAAACTTGTGTGCACTCGCATCTGCCTTGTACTTTGTATAAGGTATTTTTTTTGTGCGAGCCTCGTTCGTGTCTTGAACGAATCTAGACAATTCTAGAGCCGTTACAGAAATGGTTTAATGATAGAATTATTATATTTAATTATTAATAAAAAATATTTTTTTTATTACAATTAAATATAATTAATTTGTTGTTACAACTCATGGTTTAATGATAGAATTATTATATTTAATTATTAATAAAAAAATGGTTTTTTATTATTATTACAATTGAATATAATTAAGTTGTTGTTACAACTCATCTCCTATAAAAGGGATGGAGATGCAAATACCAAAACACACATTTTGATATACTTGAAAGATTTGGAAAACACTTTGCATTATTGAAAGATTTTGCACTTTAAACGGCGAGACGTTGCTGCTTCCAAGAACGAAGATCACTTAGAATTCACGTGTTTTTTCAGGCAAGTTGGTTACCTCCGGCAGTACACGCTGCTTTGGCTGTTGTACCCTGGGAAACAGACTTCGAATCTGTTTTAAGGGAATCGTGTCAAACACGAGACTCAGCCTTTATTTTCCGTATTGTAATTTACTTTCCGTATTATTATTTCTTTTATTTGTAATTTTAATTTCCGTACTTTATTTATTTCCGTGTATTCTAATTTCATTTCTTGAATCGTAATTCGTAATACATTTCTTATATTTTATAATTGGTATCGGGCACAATATCCCTGCAAGGACATTGTGATTAAATTTAATGAAAGAAAATAAGAAATTAGTTGGATACAGTGAACCTACACCCAAGGGTGGAGTTGGTTATATATGCTTTAAGATCTGTTTAGGGAATATTGAACTAAACAAAATCTGTTTGTTTTAGTTAATCCGATCTTTCATTTATTAAAAAAATAATATTCTTTATCTTAGGTATGTATTATATATGATAACTTTTTTTTATTAGTTTACTTTTTTATTAAAAAAACATTTAGATATTTAATCCATAAAAAATAATTTTAATAAAGCATGTACAACATCAACATAATCAAAGGCAAAACAAAATAGCGTTGCAATATATAATAACGTGCCAATTGACTCCATAATTTTAACATAAATCAAAAACTGCAATTAAATTAATAAGAATATAAATTAGGCATTCACAACGTATAATTATATATGTAGTTAAAGCATTCGCAATCTTACATTTTCTTCGATTAGAATGTATTCAGTATCATAATTCTTTCTTAACTGCACACGCGACATAACGTACAAAAAGATGTGCAACATGGATGAAGTGATATGATTAAAACTAATTGTCTACACGTACATATTCTTATTCTTGCTACATCTAAACTAACGAGATCATTTTTAGTGGAGTGACTGAGTGAGCATTACAAGTCTGTTCTTCTTTTAATTAAAGATTATGACACAATTCTAATACGTGCAAATAAGATATTAACCACAACTTATATATATGTGGTATTTCTAGCTTCATGGAACGAATTATCGACACATATATTTGCAACATTAATGACTTATAAATATTTAAAAAAAAAAATGTCTTGTAAAATGAAGTTTATGGTTGGTTCGTTAAAACAGTACTCCTATAACGGTAGTGCACAAGTCAACCATTACTTTATTTCTTAATCACCTATCTTTATATGATGTTAAAAAAACCTATCTTTATATATACACATTCTTTAATTATTTTTAATGATTAATATCGAAAAAAAAAACCAACAATATTTCTTTATTTATGTGATTAAAAATTTGAATTTTCTTTCAACTCTTTAACTCTCCTATAGGTTTTGTGTTATTCAAAACTACATTTTTAACTTGCCTAACAGGCCACCAACCGATAAATAATGCATGCACACATTTAAATAATAAAAGACATAAAACCGAGTGACTTAATCGAAAAATGAAAAAAGAAAAGATAGATGTTTTTTTCCAATATTAAATTAGTGACTAAACTAATTAATTTACCGATAGAAGATCAAAATATATAGTTCTAATAAAACAATAAATATCTAGGGACAAAAATAGTAAAAAATGAAGACTTCACAAAAATAAAGAAAGAAAACTGATTTACTTCAATATTAACCTTTTCTTTGCAATTTACTCGTGCATATATCTATTTGGATATATGCCGCACTTTCATTTTCCATCAAGAATAACCGCTTTATAATATATAGATGTACCCTTCTTAGTGATCTAAATGAATCACACTTCCATAATATTACCGTCTTTAAAAATACAAATCAATGAAAAAACAAAATGGCAGTTTAATAAATATACTTGAGCTTATTTTTTATGCCAAAAAAAAAAGTCAAAGAAAAATATAAAAACCGTCTTAGTTGATGTTTTTTATACAATTAAGTTATGTGGATTATCTTTTGTTTAAAATTGTATATTTTTATAGATGATATACATATATATATATATATATATATATATATATATATATATATATATATATATATATATATATATATATATATATATATATAGAGGGAGGTTCAACGGAAAACCATCATGCACCGGAAAACTTGTGAAAACTGCACCACCACAAATGCATCAAATTCCCCGCGTGATGCATCAAAATCTCGCGTGATGCATCAAATTTCCCGCGTGATGCATCAAAATCTCGCGTGATGCATCACCTTATTTACGATCATGCCACCGTGTTTTTCATGAAATGCACCAAATCGGATGGTATGCGTGGGTTTCCATAGTTTTCAGGTGCATAGTGGTTTTTCATTGAACTCACCCCTATATATATATATATGTGTGTGTGTGTGTTATTGGGTATAAAAAGATTTGACTTTAGTTATTATGTTTATGCATATATTGTTAATGTTGTGGACTGAGGAGGGGTTTTGGAGGAGACAAATTAAGTGTATAAAATAAAATTAAAATAATATAGATGAGTTGGATGCATTGAATGCATCACAGCACAGGGAGGGAAGGAGGGAGATTAATATTTATTAAAAGAGATATGAAGGTACTTTAAGATCTTCTTAGGGAATTGAATATTCAAATTTAAATTGATATTTGTTTTTGTTGTTTATTTTTGAGATGGAATTGAACAATTAATAAGAGCCACTAATTTGGAAATTGGAAGAAATGATCGAATGGGCAACTCCAGTCTGATCACTGATCAAGGGGTTGGGTTATATACTTATATTATTATACAAGTAAATTAAATTCCAAACTGGCAAGGTTGGAGGGGAGAGAGGTGGCAAGCGCCTAAAGAATGTGACAACTTAACTTTAGATAACCTAAACAAGTCCATTTCACCATTATTTAATTAAAAAAGCCCAAACATTATATACAGTATCCATTTTAAATATATATTTTTTCATCATCTATATATATATATATATATATATATATATATATATATATATATTTATATATATATATATATATATATATATATATATATATATATATATATATATTTATATATATAGGGGTTCAATGGAAACCAACATGCATCGTAAAACCTTGGAAAAACTTCATGCACCACCACAAATGCATCAAATTACCCGCCTGATGCATCAAATTCCCGAGTGATGCATCGACTTTCTGCGTAATGCACCACCTGATCCAATGGCTATTTTATATATATATATATATATATATATATATATATATATATATATATATATATAAGTGAGATCAAATAGAATACCAAATGTTTGTGAGAAACGTTGAATATGTTGAATCCACATATTATTTCATAATTCAACAATAAGTGTTAAATAAAAAAGTCCATAAAAAACATTAATAAAAAATTTATGATTAAAATTACTTCTCACATTTTTGTCAACAGTTAATTTCTCACAAAGATTTATATATATATATATATATATATATATATATATATATATATATATATATATATATATATATATATATATATATATATATATATATATATATATATATATGTTTTGTGCATCGAATAACTTTGGAGAACCACAATTAATTACCAACGGAAATTTGTGTATCACCATCACTTGATACACATCATGCGGCTGGTTTGAGCCGGACCACAATGTATCACAAAGGAAACCGGAGAACCAATTTTATATACATACATATATAATATGAGACTTTTATCACACTCCTTCCTTAAATGGAAAACTGGAGAACCATTTTAAAAATTCACTTTCATCAATTTTTTAATCAATTTAAACATTTATTAATATTTCTTAAAAAGCAATTTTTTTGTTGCATAAAATACGAGATTTTATTTGTACATAAACTTTTTTTTCTGCACAAAATATCATCGAGTTTATATACAAATAAAATTTCGTATTTTATGTGTCAACAAAAAGAGTATTTTTAAAAAATTACGATAAACATGTAAATTCATCGATTATAACTTTTTTTTGATGAAAAATAAAATTTTAAATTGATTCTCTGGTTTTCATTTGAAACTTTTTATATATATGGTGTCATGTTCAAGTGAGTATAATTCATTATATAACGTACCAGAAGTACCACTCTTAAAAATGATTTTTTTGAAATTTTTTATAAAATGTTTTAATTAACATTACAAAGATGATATATAAATTTCACGCATATTCACACATTCTAAGTGCATGAAATCATGCATCACATAAATATACGTTCACATACATGCAAATCTATCTAAGTGCACGTTCACGTCATTTTTAAGGAGTTAGGAGATGTGAATGTGTGTGAAAGTTACATATCATCTTTATAATGTTAATTAGAACATGTTTTTATAAAAATAATATTTTTTTAAAGGTGGTACATTTTGGTGAGATGCATAATGAGTGGTATTTTCTCGATCCATGTTCTATATAGGCTCAAGTTTCTTGGAGTCCCATATTAGAGTGGAATCCTGGAGTCCATATTAAATGTAAATTTTCATTACGATATAATATTTTATTTCATGCAAAAGTGCAATACACACATGTTCAAAAATGTACTACCATTAATCATTTCACATACTTTAAAGTTTATTAAAATAAAAAGGTTATATTTTATGCAAAAATACAAATGCACATGTTTAAAAGTGTATTATCAGTTTGCATGTGCATATTGTTGAAATGTTATAGTTTTGCATGACAACTTTTTTTTTTTAATTGTAATGAACTTCAAATGATGTAAACTCATTTATTGTAATGCACTTTTGCACATGTGTATATTGCACTTTTACATGAAATAGAACATTTTATCGTAATGAACATATACATTTAATATGATACTCCAGGACTTCACTCTAATATGGAACTATTTTCGTACCGCTAGGGATGCTTAACGCTTTCGTGTCTCTCAGTGTGGTCAGCACCGGGTGTTTCCGAACACTATATATATGTGTGTGCTAAATTTCTTTTAAGGGGACGGATAATGAAGGTTGACATGTTTGCTATATACATATATGGAGATTAGATTAAAGGTCAGCCATTTATTTAGTTTCTCACTCCCTGCGTGGCTTAGTGCCCCACTAAACATTGTTGTTAGGAATCAAAATCAAATTCGTTAATAAATTTATTGCTACAATAATATTTTCGTGTTATCCAATTAATATATAATCGGGCTGTGTTCAATAAACTAATAATTCGTTTTGTTTTAAAGCAACGGATCGATCTCAAAGGTTATATTAAAATTTCAAATTGATAATACATTAAATATATAAAATCTTGAAATTTTTTTTGGAACGAGGGATATTATAAAAAAGAAAACTAATAAGAAGCAAGATAGGTACAATTATATGGTTGTATAATTATTATTGCTTACTAGTATTATGCAACCAACCAACTAAATTAGGACTCCTTTTGGTACCATTGTTAGCTAACCTAAAAAAGATTGAGTAACAGACTAGCAGTTGTATCAAAATGTTCAGTCTTTTATAGTTTGTTTTGCTATAGATCTTGTCGTTTATGAAATTTTACAAAGTCCACCACGACGTTAGGATAACCGCTTCAAAATAAGAGTTCTAAGGTTTGCCAAGCCATAATATGTTCCACCAAACTCTCCAATGCCCTACAGATTAAAATAAGGTGATTTGAACATCCCACCATTCGTCAATGATACCACAAATAGGCTTTCCTATCGAATAACCTAAAAATAGATGAACTATCGTATCCGAGCATAACTCACAAATTGTGCATAAAACAAATTCTATGTCCAATCTGCGTTCATCCAAATTAACACGAGTTAGAACCTTATTTAAACATATCATCCATGCCAAAATATTAACTTTTATGGGTACAAATCTGCTCCAATTTGTTGAATTCGAAAAAACCTTCAAACAAGTTTTATCAATGTGTAGATAAAATAGCGATGTGTGGATAACACAAATCAATCACCATGTGTAGATAAAATAATCATATGAATATCATGTAAGATGGCCAGAAGATGTAATTAACCCCCTCCCTCCCTCCCTCCCTCCCTCCTTATAGTCTCTTGTTTGAAGAATGCGTAAAACAAAACATTGACAACGTTTCTTTAACCAATATTGCTTGATTAGTCTCAAAATAAAACAATCTTGGGTATTTCATTTTAAAGGTATATACCCCACCATGCATCATGTCAAAATAAAGTGTTTGTACCATCTACAAATTTCTTTTTAAAAACTATTTATGAACCCGTACGATGCTACGCGACATAATATATTATTTTGTGTATTTAATATAACAGAATGTTTTAATGCCTAGGGCAAGAGAACAATGTCTTTTTGAAATAATTAAAATGCAACATACTTTTTAAAAAATAGGTTTGACCAAGATAGAAAAATAATGTATACAACGTGCTATTTTTTAAAAAAAAGTTTTGATTGATTATTGTGCTGAAAAATTAAAAAAATGTACACGTATGAGCCTAATATATGACTTATTTGACTGAAAAAATAAGACCCCTTCGTCACTTGATGCCTTGGGCAGTAACTCATGTGCGGCGTGCCCCCATGGGCCGGCCCTGTTGGTGCAAAATGGTCTTACCAATGTTCAAAATTAATTAATATAAGAATTATTAATATTATTGTCTTTATTTTCATCAATTTTTTATACTTAATGATAAATTAGGTATTTATTATAATTGTCATGATTAGTTGTAATTTATGTAAGTAAAATTAAATATAAGAATTTGAATATGTTAATAGCTATTATGCGTTTTAACTATTTTCTGGTGGTTTTGTAATTCTAAAGGATTAAAATATTCAATTTTCATTTTTAGCTACTATATTTTGTTCTAAATTTTAGGTTTAAAAATTAGATTGATTTAATATTATATTAATAATGTTTAGCATAACGTGTCACTTCCTCGTCTAATTTCGTTTTCCTGTCCATTTTCCATATACAATTCCCCTTAATTAAGTATAAAAGTTAAGTAAAAAACATAATCATGTATTACCTAATTTAACTCCTATAAATAAAGATAATCTTTTTAAATGTTTTTAATATCTTTAAGATATAACTTTTAATTATAGCTAACTAGACATTATTTCGTACATTTAAAAATGAATTATAATGTAGTATTAGTAATGAAATGTTTTATAAATTCTTTAATATAGTATTTAAGTTATGTTCTATGTAAATATAATTGTTTAAATTCTTATTAATTAAATATATATATATATATATATATATATATATATATATATATATATATATATATATATATATATATAAAAAGCTAAAATGAAGAGTTTTAAATGGATAATACACATTAGTACTATTTATAGTACAATAATTTTTTTTAATTATTGTTTATAACAAAAAGTAATACCATTTTTGTAGAATAGATAAACATTTTAATATGTAGTTTATATCTATATGAATTTTTTGTAAATATTTATTCACAAAGCATTCACGATACCTGGGTTAATAACTTGATTTTTATATATTAGTTAGTTTAGATGGAATGCATAAGCATAAATTGACTTCGGGCACAGTGCCTGGATTTAAAAATGTATTAATCTCAAACCGACAAATTGAATGGCAATGGCTTTCATCAAATGGAAAAACCAAAGTTTCACTTTGGGCCTTTTAAATGTGCAATACATTGTACGATGATGGTTAAGATTTTGAAGCGAGCAGCAAGCATTTTCTACTTCAACAACTTCTACTTATAGTTATTTTGTGTTTCAAAATGACTTTAGTTTTCTATTTTATTTTTCTTTTAGATGTGACAAACGAACTGAAAACTGTGAATGCTTCTAATTAATTGAATCTTATTTTATAATCCAATTTTATTTTATATATAAAGTAGAGTGATGAAAAAACGACAAAAAAAGGTAGCAGGTTTTGTCAATGATTAAATGGAAAGGTTAGCTGGAGCGAAAACCAATGAAACTCAGAAAGATAGGTAGATCGAGCGCGCTGAGCTTTCCAAAAATGCTTTCTGAAAAGAAAGAAGATCAATTTTCCCACGATTCTCTTCTTACACCACAAGGCTATACAACCTAGAGTTGCTTGATGCAGTGCCTTATGGTTGAACTTGCTCCACATTCAACATCCTTGACTTTTCACTAAGGGGCGCGTTAGGCCGTTTTCTTGCTGGAGTGCTAGCACGCACCCTTACGTTTTCAATTTTATAATTTTATGAATCATGATCAGCAAAGATGATTTGATCCTTAGTAGGATCTCTTTAGATACGATAGTAATCAATATCTTAAGATTTTTCATATGATCTTAAGATCTCGATCCGATCCTACTTTTACTTAAATAAACAATTATAAAAAATCATAAAAATGAGTCAACTTTATTAAATAAGAAAAATAATCATGTTTGAATTATCTAATTTGTGCATAACATTAATTTTGATATAATCTTGAAGTTCAATACTCTTCTAATTGTCAGATTAATATACTTGATCAATTAATAATTTAATACAATAACAATAATAGAGAGAAATGGGGGGTTTGGGTTCAAGTGAGTATTACTAGTTTTACGGAGTGCTGAGAATACCTTGCTTAAAACACTTTTTTTTTTTTGAATTTTTTTTCATATTCATGTTTAAATTAACAATACAAGACTACTTGCAAAAATCACTCATAAATAGATACTAGAATATGTGAAACGTAAACTGTACATATGTTCGTATACATGTTTTCACGTTTACATGACTTTTAACATAAATGACTTTTAACATAAATAGACACTAAACAGTAAATACCTTCTTAACGCAAGCCTCCCATATCATGATTTGAAGGGCTTCAACAACATCTAAGAAAAGAAGAGGGGAAAGGGACCCCCCCTTTTGCTGCGGACATCTCTTCATAGAAATTTAATCTATAGGAGAGTCATTTACAAAAAAATTGACACCGATGCCGAGTTTTAGCAACCATCGAAGCACCAAAGCCATTTATTTCCAAATTTCATTTGTGTCATAGCACTCTACTAAAAAATCCCAAGAAACACAATAAAATGTTTTTAACATCTGATGGACAATTTCATTAGCCGTCAAACATCCATCCAAGATTTTCCTTCTAACGATAAACCACATTTATTTGGGCTAATGATGTTGTTAATTACCCTGACAAGCCGCTTAGACAAAACCTTAGTATATGAATTTATACAAGCATCCCAATAAACTTATAAGACGGAAATCTCCAATCTCAATTGAGTCCTTTTTCAGTGCTAAAACAATAAAAGATTCGTCAAATAGATTAAAAGACAACTACATGTTAATATGAACAATATCTCATAGTTTTAATGATATTAAAATTATACCCACATGGACTCGGTGCCTTAGTATCGTCACAACTCTAAACCGCACTCTTTAATTCATCTAGAGTGATCGGAGATTCCAGTAGCCTTTTTCTTGTTCTTTAAAACACTCCTTTAAAATGGTTAAAACAATATTCTTCAATTCTTCCACGTCATCAACCCGCTCACCATATAAATCAACACTGATTCTTTATTTTATTTTGAACGACACATGGAAAAATTTGGAGTTTTCATCTTCATCAATGTCCCATTTGATTCTTGGTTTTTGACGAATTTCTTCCCTCTCGGCTTGAACGTTATAAATTGAATATAGCTTCTTCCCTATGTAGGATATTTGCCTCTGTGATCTCACCCAATTCTGCCTTTGTATCCCATTCTTTTATTAGACCAACAAAGGAAAAACTTTCACAACCTTTTTTCTTACTGAGATCATGATACCGCTACCTTATCACTATCCTCAAATCGTATAGCTTTTCTTTTAATCGCTTATTCGTCTTACCCTCAATGCTCTCAGTCCCCCACACATCCTTGATGACCCTGAATGAACTAATCACTTGATAACCAATTGTCAAAGATTTTAAATGGGTTTGGACCAAAATCTTTACTACTTTCTCGCAACAATACCGGACAATGATCTGATAAAGTGCAATCCAACGCCAAAGATTAGACATTAACAAGAAACCTATCCAATTTACTAATTTTGTGTCCATCTTTACAAAATCTAGTGTAGTCCTTCCCTTCAACTTCAAGTATGACATCTAGTAGTCCCTCCTTTTCAATGAACTCATTGAAACTACCAGCCTCAACATAACTAAACAAAGATCCCACATTCTTCTTATTTCTAACTACATTAAAATCCCCAAAAATAGTTCAAATTGTTTTCATTTTTTCGTAGCATTTCCAACTTCTTCCTATAGTAAAAATTTTCTTTTGTGCCTTGAGGTGCATATACATTCATAAGGGCAATTCACGTACTAATTTATCTTCATTCCCTAATAACCCGGAGAAACTAGGCGATAACAATACTTATTTTCTTGGAGCATCAATGGAATTACACATGCCTAAAATATACTTTTAATCATCAAATTTGACCTAGAAATGATTTTTTTCCCTCTTGATACAGTGAGTCGATTAGCGTTCAAGCTACAAACGTTCACTCTTCATTCAAATGTTTTGGGCCAAAACTTCATTGGATACTTCTTAGTATAACTTATGATTGAATTGAATAATCTGAAAGGAAATATTATCGTTATTTTTGCTACACTTTGTCATTTTTTATCTATAATCATTACTGAATAATTCCTTAACGTGGGGTACGTATTGATCGAGAGCCGAAAAAAGGGTTGCCAATTGTGATGTGGTACCATCAAAATGGGATTCCAAAATGTGATGCCCCATACTTCAAGAAAGGATTTGATGTTTGAAAGAAGAATGATTCTTTCTTGTTTTTAGGGTATAAAACAATATGATTATTGGTTGGCATGCTTTCTATGCAAGAGACACAATGGGGAAAGGTGTTCCTGTTTTTTAGGGTTTTGAGTTGTCCAATCTTTATATCATATGCACATGATGTGGGGATTCCATTTCATACAATATCTTATGGAGATATGAGAGAATAAAGTTGTACACTTGTTTGTGTAATTACACTTGTATATTATATATAAAATGATATTGCTTAACATTTCCATGAGAATAAGAATACACGAGCGAGGAGGTGCGAAATTACGCTACTTAGCTTATAGAGATGTCAAGACATTTGGCTAACCTTGTGCATTTCAGAACACGGCATACAACGTTGTTGGTTACTCTTTTGCAGCTTTGTGTGTGATATTATCGAATAATAGTTAATCTTTTACTACTTTTTTAGTGTAATATTATGATTAAGGTCAGGATGGATTAATTGCAATTGTGTTTAGCATAAGCCTTATACGATAGATAAAGAAAACTAAATAATATCATATCGTGTTTTGTTCATAATTTCATAGAACTTAAATTCTATCTGAAAGACACCATTGAATAAATTCATTTATTTTTTTGTTAAATAATCACTAACAAAAATGTTTGTTTCATTGATGAAATAAAGATGTATTTTTAAGTATTATATTTTATTACTTGGAAAACACGTTATTTGAAAAAAAAAAATGCGGTCCATGTGTGTTTTCTCAAATATTTTACAAAATCAACTTTTTTCCATTTTTTGAAATAACAACGAAGGACAGATAACAAAAATAGCAATTATTTTTGTTATTTTTATCCTTAATAACGACATCATTTATTTCTTGTAATTAATAGCATCTACTTTTGTGTTTTTTTTTACCATCTCTAACAACTTATTATTTTTTTTATCAATAATAGCAATCGATTACCTGTAAACCGGTTTAGCAGATCACCAACACTTTTCTATTATAAAAAATAACATCTTCTTAACTATCATCAATAACAGCAACATATCAAATCGAAACCCAATTTATCCTTTTTAAAAGTTTTTTCCAAGATTCCATAAATACTAAAATAAACTCAAAGTTTAACTAAAAATGTGTTTAAATATAACTTTGATGTTGTTCATTGGTTTAACTAAAAATGTCTATTGAAACTTAGGGTGTGTTTAGTTGATGGAAAATTGATATTTGTTTTCAATTTCACTTTTCCAGAATTTGTTTTCATTATTACATTTCTAGAAAATTAGGAGAAAATTTTGAAAACGTGTTCACCACGTCTCTTGTTTTCACTTTTGAAAATTAGAAAAATGGTTGAAAACTCCTTTAATGCATTTTCCAATTTCTATTATAAATTTAGAAAATGAAAACATTTAGAAAATGACAAAAAAAAATTAGAATAATGTCAAACTAAACATGTTTTCAATTAAGCCCTGTTTTCGTTGAAAACAAAAATAGAAAACCGGCTTGTTTTCGTCAACTAAACGCAACCTTAAATTTGATGAAAAATCTACAACCTATTTCCAGACTATTCCAATCCATTTGTGTTTTTAGTTTTTCTGAACAAAAAAATATACGAATCATTCAATCTTTTTATTTTTCCAAACGAAAAGAATTATAATTCATTCAAGATTTTGGTTTTCTAAATGAGGAAAACTACGAAAATTAATTTGTTTTAGATTTTTTGAACTAAAAAACACTATGAACCATTCCGGCTTATTAGTTTTTCCTTACGCAAAATTGCGACCAATTCAATTTTTTCCGAATGAAAAAACTATGAATCATTCTGGTTTTTGTTTTTCTAAACTCATAATGTTAGAAATGGGCTCAGCTTCATCAACTACAACATCGTTGTATCGTAGATCTGTTGGCTCGGCTTCATCACAAACCTAAGGTGTCGTTTGGATCGTTGGAATTTGACATGACAAGATTAGAAAATGATGGAATTTTGATATGATAAGATTTGAAAATGATAGAACTAAAAAATGAAAGGATTATAGAAAGCTTAGTTTAAGGGGTTATATAATAATTGGGGTAGAGGAAGAATGATGAAAAAAGGAGGTTGACCAAATGCTAAATAAAATTAGATTCCTCCCTCTCATTTCAATCAAACATGAAAGGATTTTGAAATCCAAATCCTAAATGAGGTGGTGTTCAAATCCTTCAAACGAAAGGCACCCTAAATCTTCAACTAAATCCATCATAACCCCCCATGATATCAAGGGTAGGCCGTAGGTTTTCTCTATATTTGACGGATGCAACATAATGATAAAAATTAAGGGTTTAATATGAAAAAAACTAACATGTTTTTATGTTTTTTTACGATTTAGTCCATCCGTGTTATTTTTTCTTAAGAAAGTCTTCAAGTTATTTTTTTCAATACGGTTTTTGAAAAAGTTTTATTTTTTTCCATAATAAACCATGTCTTTTTTCACAAAAAAACCAACATGTTTCCGCTATTTTTTTTCCCGAAAAGTCCATAATTTGAAATTTTTTTGAAAAAATAAATAAAAATTTCAAAAATCACAAAAAAGATATATTACTTAAAAATTTTATTGGTAAAAAAACATTCAGGGACTAAATTGTAAAAACGTAAAAAGTATGTTGGTTTTTTTCACACTAAACCCAAAAATTAACCCGTTCTTCTTTGGATAAAATGGGCTCGGGTCTTTCTATTACCGAGCCCAGTGTTGACCATGCCTAGTCTTTGAAATTCAAGCCTAGTAAGGCGTACAAGTCTAAGTCAAAGTCAGGTTTAACCGGACATTGATGGGCCTTTGATAACTTTTAGTAACTTAATTAAATATAAGAAGCCATATTGCTTTAGTTTATTCTACATGTAATAAGTTATTTAATTATATATAAGTCATATAATTAAAAATATATAATATTTTTAATAAAATAACTCTTGTTTGACGGAGACATGGTCTTAAATAACTCACTTTTTAATCGGATTTTTTTTCCTAGATATTGGACCAACTAAGAACCAATGATCCTTAAAGATCGGGGCACTGATCGATTATGGGTCCGGGTCTCAATGTGCATCTCTAGTGCAACACAACAACTGATTTCTCTACAAATGTTGGTTCACGATGTAACAACACAATCGATCTTCATTGCAAAGTTGTAAGACATCTGTTAAGCCTCAATTAGCCCATGTTAATCTGTAAAACGCCTGTTTAGTCATAATTCGTCTCCATTATAACTTTATCAAAGAATCAAAATTTCATTTTATTTTTGTAAGAGACTTGTTGTGTACTAAAAATGCACTCTCTAATATTGTTGCCACCTATTAGTGTGTCACCTTTTGAAATTTCTAAACATGAATGTTCAATTTTTGATGGAAAGTTGTGTTGATAAATGTTCTAGTTTTGATAAAAATGGGTCATTTAAAGATTCAATGGTTTAGGATTCATGGTCAGAAGGCGGGCGAGACAGAATGGGCGGGGCACTACTAACCAAGCCAAGTCTAGTTCCCACCGATAGGCGCAAGTAGCTTGCTTCCATGCCTTGCCTTATACGATAGCTGTGGCCATGGCCCGAAGCAGCCTTAAGCACTTGTATAATGCTTCAAGTCAAGGCTCTCTCCCACTCGTTGCCCAGAGCCTTGTTCAAGTTTGTAGAACACCTAAAGGACTTTTTGTAGAAGTGAATTGAGTTATCTTTTACCCAAGTTGTATGATCTCAAGAGAAAAAAAAAAGTACTTTTAGGTGCCGTTTGGTTTGGAGGATTTAAACAACTCATTAAAGATTTGGATTTAAAAATACTTGCATGTCATGTTTGGATAAAAAAAATAAAGAGAAATTATTTACCTTCATTTAGCATTTTATATTCTCAACTTCTTTGCATTTCATAATCTATTAATTCCCCTAAATAATTCAAAATCCTATTATTTTAGAATCCATCATATTAAATTACTACAATCCAAACGACACCTAATGAAAGATGAACTGTGGTGAATGGATCATATGTTGGGGTTTGAATAAGAGAGGTAAACCAAGAGGTAGCGCAGTGGTGGAATTAAATAATCTGTTAGATGTGTTTAAAAGAATGCTGGTGACTGCACAAAGGAGAAAAAAAAGAGTTTAGACTCTTGACTCAATGTTTTAGGTTAACAAATTATCCAAGGAATCTCAGACAATGGCATTAAATGAGGAAGGTAACAAGTTTGAGTTTTCATGGAACTCGTAGGTGTCTCTCAAAGTTAATGTGATCCTACTTAAACAAACTTAATTCTGACAGAAGATTCAAAAAGAGAGATGAAGATCATTGATGACTTGTGCTTCTTTGTAATAATGCATAGAATAGGTGGAGCACATTACATGGAGATGCCCCAAGATTAATCTAATGTGGCATAAAATAGGTGCATGGTGGTATATACCATTTCATGAGACGCCTCCGCAGAATGAAGTGATCATTGGTATCGTGGATCAACTGGGGCTTAAAGGTGCTGGAAAGGTCATGTATGGTATCTACTTGACGACCATCTAGGTGGTTTGGTGTTGGAGGAACAGAGTCTGATTCATGTATGATGATCTTATGGCAAACTCAATCTTCAAGATGATGTATTTACAAGAATTCAAAAAATGGGACTGCTATGGATGGAAAACATATGTCGCAAAGGTCGTTAGAAGTGGACGTTTTGGATTCACAATCCCTATTCATACATTTGCTAGGAGGTTGGCAATAAGATCCGACTTTTCAAAAAAAAAAATGATTTGGTAAACAAAGTTGGACAACCAAACTTTCTTTTTGATTAATCCATATAGCATTTAAGATAGTTAAAAATGACTGTATCTAGTTGGTCTTTATTAGTATCACATACTTTAAATAACTTTTATATTATAATAAAAATAACAATATATGTCACATGTCGTTTTCTCAGGATACTTCATATTTTTATATTTATTGTCATTTTATCATCAATATAATTTGAACAAATTTTAAATCTCATATATTATCTATATTTATAATATGTTTGATTAAAAGAATAATTTATATGTTTATGTGTGCATGTGACACTATCTCCGTATTTCTTATTCCTTGCCATTCTAATCTAAACCAAATTTAATTTAAATCTAAATATTATCTTATCCGTACTTATCTACGTATATATATAGGGGCAGGTTCAATGGAGAACATCTATGCATCGAAGAATCTTGAAGAACCACAATGCATCGCTAGAAAATTGTAATGCATCACGTGGAAATTGATGCATCACGCAGAAATAATGATGCATCACACGGGAATTGTGATGCATTTTTGGTGGTACATGGGGTTCTTCGAGATTCTTCGATGTATGGAGGTTCTCTATTTAATCTCTCTCTCTCTCTCTCTCTCTCTCTCTCTCTCTCTATATATATATATATATATATATATATATATATATATATATATATATATATATGTGTGTGTGTGTGTGGAGAGGTTCTTTTAGAACATAAGAACCTTTTAGAGCCCTTAGATCAAAATGATATTTTTGGAATAAAAAATATTATCATTCTCTCACCACCTTTTTTATTGTATGCATCTCTTTTTCACTTTGTCTCTCTTACTTTTTTTCATTTTCATTTTCTTTTGCTTTCATGAGAATTGATTTTAATAGTAAAAAAAATTTATAAAAAAAATATTTTTTTCTATATAGAAAAAAATTTCAATTGCTAAAAAAATTAACGTATTCTATATAGAAATATTATGTGTCTATATAGAATGTTATATATTTTTATATATTTTTATATAGATTACCATTACTATTCATAATCTATGTAGAATGTTATGTTTCTACGTAGTATCTATGATAGATTACATGATAACTTACGTATATTACATGATAATCTATGTAGATTATCATATATAGTCTAGATAGCAATGTTAATCTACATAAAAAGATATAGAAATACATAACATTATATATACACACATAATATTTCTATATGGAATACGTTAATTTTTTAGCAATTAAATAATTTTCTATATATAAATTTTTTTTCAAAAAAACGTTTTTTACTATAAAAATCAATTCTCATGAAAGAAAAATAAAATGAAAATGAAAAAAAGTAAGAGAGAGAAAGATAAAAAACAGATTTTTTTCTTTCAAAAATATCATTTTCATACCTTTTTAAAATTCTCCACTATCAAAGTTCTAAAAAATAACAAAATTGTCATACAATATATCAACCATTGATTCTATTAATCCAAATGTCATAACAGGTTCTTAAAGTCTCACAATATTTATGGTTCTCAATAGAACCCTGACTAAAGATCTTTTGTGAATACTTTATTCGTTGTGAACATTGTGAACAATCATAAACTAGTTTTTTTACCCGGTCGGTGACCGGATTTTGCCGTATTAAAATTTTAAAAGTCTTATGTATGTCATTACGATATATAATAAAAATTGTTTATACATTTGTGTTATAATAAATGAAAACATTTAATTATTTAACTTATAGAATTATTTACAATTATAATGTATTTAACATTATCTTGTATCATAGAAATACTTTCGACACAAATCACATAAATGCATAAACCATGTTCAAACTCCCTTTTTGTTAAACACACCAAGGTCGCATTGTAAAGAATATGTTTTTAATTATGTATGAAGCTGGACTCTAAAAACCAAAATTTATATTTATATTTCTTTTTGTTACTTGATTATTATTTTTTATTAGTAAAAGTTAGTTTTTAATATGCCATTTTAAAAGAATATGTTTCTAATTATGTATTAAAGTTGGACTTCAAAAATCAAATTTTATATTTATTTTGTTACTTGATTATTATTCATTATTACAAAAAGTTAGATATATTTTATTACAATACAAAATATTGGCTACATTTTAAAACGTGATTATCTTTTTGTATTGAATAATATTTGAGTACATCTTTTATAGCTTTTATAAAAGTTTATATCTTTTTTGAAGAGAAAAAAGTTTAGATAATACCTTAAATGTATAATTGGTCAAACCATAATAGCTTTTTATGTAAATTGGTTTTTTATGATACAAAATATTATTTTATGATTTATGAATTTTCTTTGGTAACTATGTTGAAAGTAACTGATAATTTCCCCACTATTTTGAAAACTAACAAATTCTTAATTAAATGACGTAAATGTAGCCCTGAAAGAAAAATGGTGGAATTTGTATTTTTAAAAGTTAGTAGTGACTGGCTCTATAACTGATTGATGCTTCCAACACTTATACATTTTGCATTAACAGAGTTTTCTAATATAGTTGATATATAATCATGATATATAATTATTTTATGTAATTTAATTTAAAAAAAATATTTACTTTGAATCAAATATTTAATGAAATTGAAATTAGGAATGTATTAGAAACATAGAAATAGCAAAATTCAAATAGCAGTAATTACAAATTAGAAAGTATTATTACTTTCACACTTGCTATTCATAGTTTGCATTTCTTCTTCCTGCTTTCTCATCTTGTGATTGTTTAGAAAAAAAAAAAAAAAAAAAGACAATAAATTTTGTTTCTGTTATCGTAATACAAAATTACTTGTTTTTTTTTAAATATTTGTATGTTGTTTCGGTTGCTTGGTTTGGTTTTTAAAGTTTGTTTCTGAAAAATTAATTTAATTAAAAAATATAGATTTTCAAGCAGAGTTTATGAAACATAAATTAACAATGTCGAGATCGAAACAAAAAAAAAAAGATATGCAAAAATGAGAATGGTAGTGATAAGTAAACGTGATATTTGATTCAAAAAAATTTTACATGGTTGCCGATGTCAATTTGTTTTAAATCTATTTCTACTAAACAGAAGACGTAAGCACATAAATCCAGTCATGATTTCTAGAAATTATTTACATGGTACTATTAGAATATTTTTCGTAGGTTGTCAAGTTGATAGATAATTGAAATTTATAAAATTAGAAAAAGAGATACAAAATATTATAAAAGCTGAAAGAAAAAGTTGATGAAAAAATGATTATAGGACTGACTTGTACCTTTGTCATAATCTTGAATTTCAGGATGTAAAAACACAAGTCTTGTGATTTATCAATTTCAGGATGCATAAAATATTTCACAAGCTACTGCGATGACCCTTTATATAATGGCGAATGGGAGTTGTATTCCTAAATTTATGCGATTAGTGGGTTTGTAAAATTATGAGATTGTCCCTGTACTTTTTTGGTTTTTGAGGGAAAAAGAGTAACTTTGTATATATAGTGGGTGGTTATGCAAGTAAATTGAGTTGGTTAAAAAAGTAGTGAGCGGTTTTTATAAGTTAATTAGTAGTACGATTTATTTTAGTTGTGTTTAAATGAGTTGTACAATGTGCTTTTTAAGAAATACGACTTATCAACGGCTGAAATTGACAAATGACAAAATCTAACGGCTGAGATTAAAACAATCTCTCTGCTCTGCAAACAATATATGTTATTAATTCACTTTGAATCTCATGAATCTTATTGAATATATATATGTATAAAATTAAAAACATGTATAAATTTATTAAGATATATTAAAAATGAATACAAATGTTACAAAAAATATTAAATATTTAAAATATAAAAATAAATCAAATAAAAATACATAAACCTAAAATAATGATAACAAATAACTGCTATTCATACGGGCGTGCGCGCGCACACAGACACACACATATAATAAACAAAAATAGTAATTATGACAAATAACAATATCATTTTTGTATTTTTCTAAAGAAAATTAATATTTACATGTTTTGATTTTTGATATGTGTGTGTGTGATGTAAATAGATTTTATTAAAATTATGCACATAATATATGGGTTAATAAACTAGTATAATTATAAACATGTCATATAAAAAAATTATTGATATATACAATGTCCATCTTTATATATTTTAAATTCTCACCAAATAAATGTCCGCTTATAAAAATAGCTAGATGATTATATTTAAGTTTCAACAATAACTTTATATTAACAAAATAGTTGTATTTTTCAAAAAACAGATTAAAGAAATGTATAATAACAAAATTGTCATTCAATCATATAAAATATGTACTAGTTATGTATGTCTTATCTAATGGATATTTATTTTTTGTTGAAGAAGTATTAAAAATCGTTTATTTTTATTATTATAGATAGATATATATATAGTTTCTCTCCTTAAGAAACGGAAAAAAGCTTGTAACGTCGTCTTGAGTTTCGGAGGTGTGTCCCCAAAAGCGAGGAGCATTCCCATGTGTCCCATAATTTAATCCACGTTAAAGTTGATGAGAAAATAACAACAATTGTTTTCAATTAAATCAAATGTAATGTAAATATTAGTCTATTTCCGTATGATTAATTTATACTTATTTTATATAAATAATGTGGTTTTGATTTTTCATTTGATAACTGATTAACATGAAAGTAGTAATTAATACTTGTTTATAAAATGGTAAAAAAAAAAATCAAAATCGAATTTTAAATAATAGTATAACTAAATTATAAATTTAAACTTTCTAAATAGGATTTTGGACAAAAATTAAAAATATACCTTCTAAACAATTATAAATTTAAACTTTCTAAGTGTCAACACACTCATAATTAGATGGTAATTTTGTACGACCTCCAACAATATCGAGAGTTTTTAACCAAACCATATTAGTTTGGAAACTTAATAGTTTGATTTTATTTACTAATAAATGATAGTTTTTGATTTTCACTAAATAACTTCTGTACTTCGAAAATTTAAGAGTGTGGGGACTACCCACCTCTCCCAAACCCATCTTTCTGTACACGTCAGCGCCACATCAGCTTTTCTCTCTCCACCTTTCCCCACCTTTCTAACTAGGAAATACCCATCTTTCTTAACCTTTCCATCTTTCTTAATTTTTTTAACATTTTAACTAACAAAACAAATACTAGAAATAAAATAATTAATTTCATAAAATATTTAAAAACTATTACATAAACTAAAAATTAAAAATTACCGAATTAAAATAAAAAAAATACATAACAATAAATAAAAACTAAAATTACGATTGAACATTAAAAAAAATATAAACTAGCCGTCTAAATTTGGTATTTGGGCAAGTGCAATATGTTCCACAAGATCTGAGCGAATGTTATTGTGTGTTTCCCGATTACGAATTTCTAGTAACGTATTTTGATATACTTCATTGGAAGCGGAATGTTGATTGGATGGAAGCTCGGTTTCTTGAAATGAACATATCACGAACCCTTCATCTTCTAAGATCATATTGTGTAATATGACACAAGCATACATGATTTGTCTAATTTTATTTTGGTGCCATGGTCGTGCGGGGTTGTTTAGTATAGCAAAACGAGATTTGAGTACACCAAAAGCTCGTTCGATGTCTTTTCTTGCCGACTCTTGTGCTGCCTTGAATCTTTTTCGTTTGTCATCGGTTGGACACGAAAAAGCTTTCACAAAAGTCGCCCACTCGGGATATATCCCGTCGGTTAGATAGTATCCATGTTTGTATTCTGTTCCGTTAATAACAAAAGGAACAACCGGTGCGATCCCGTTTAAAACGTCGTTGAATACTGGTGATTGATTAATCACATTGATGTCGTTGTTGGAACCCGTGATCGGGTTATAATTTACCATGTTTATTAAGCGTAAAAGAGTTGTTTTAATGCAAAAGTGTTATAGAATGTGCCGCTATTGAATAAATTCTATGCCTATGCAGGGAAACAAAATCCGGTTTAAAATGATGAAAAAAGGACGAAATTTCAGAGCCAGGCGCAGAGAGGGGCGCAGCCCTGCGCCCAGACCGAGTGCTCGACAGAAGAAATTAATTCACAAAAATACGGATTTTACAGAGGGGCGCAGGGGGGGGCGCAGGCCTGCGCCTACGGCTGCGCCCAGCCCATTAAAATAATAGACGGCCGTTTTTAGGGTTTTTCCAGCTTTTCCTATAAATATCAAGTCATATTTCAAAGTTTAGAATCGTTTTTTGGAGGAGAAGGCTAAGGAAAAGAACCCTGTTTGAGCGAAAATACGTACGAAGAACACACGAGTCAATCTACGGCGATGAATCCACAACTCTTGAACGTTGCATCAACCATGTCCGGCTAAGCTCGTCATAATCATTCTCGGAGGAAGCACATCGCTAAGTTTTACTTTATGAACGATTACTTTAAGTTTACATGGTTTTTATTATTTATATTTTGATTGTAAACGAATGATTATTATTTTGTTGTTGCGTTTCGCAAGATAGTTCGTAGACATTTTATTATTCGTGCCGAGTTAATTATTTAATTAAGACGAGTAATCAAACGTGTCACGCGCTATGCCCAAGATCACGTAATGGCTTTAATAATAATTCCAACAAAGATTATGTCTATGTAATCTTCAAATCGTTTTCATAAATTAAACACAAAGCGCGGTGTGGAATCCGGGAATGGTTGTCTTCGTACTTTATTCAATCAAACAATCTTCTTAAGTTTTCTTTTCACAAAATTCGCAAGTAATTAGTTTTATAGATCAAGCAATCACCTTTTTACAACCAAATCAATCTTTCGAAATTAATTATTTTACAACGCTAGTCGCTCGAATACGTGCATTTAACCTCTCGCTCTCTGTGGATACGATCCCTACTTACCCTAGCTTCTAAGGTATTTAGTGGTTATTTTTGACGGGTTAACGACACTCGCATCAAATTTTGGCGCCGTTGCCGGGGAGCGGTTGCGCTTAAATCACGTATTTTAGTAATTAGTTAATTTAATTTTAAATTTTATTTAAATATAAATTACATTTTCATATATTTAGTTGCCTTATTTTCTTTAGAGTAATTTAGGTAATTTAGTTAATTTAGTCAATTTCAATTATTTGCTTATTTGCTTTTATTTGCTTACTTAAATTTGTTTAAGTTTCCATATTTTGCTACTATTCCATTTAATTAGTTTTAATTTTAATTATTGTTTTAGTTTATTAAAAAAAAAAAAAAAATAAAATAAAATAAAAGGGAATCGTGGCGCAAGCATCGATTCTCACCAAAAAGAAGTAACTAATTCGAATTCTTCATCTAGCCATCATAAGTTTATGCACACACGATATTCTGGTAGAATTTCACCCTTGAAGTTTGATCCAGAAATCGAAAAAACTGCTAGATCTAATAGGCGAGCCACAACTCAAACAAACGAAATTAGAAATACTGTTCCTACAGTAAACGTGGAAGAAGAAATAATTAATTTGGAAGACGAGAACATCGATAACATTCTAGTTGACGTCCAACAAAATCAAAGACCGATGGGAGACCGTAGAACCGTAGAATCCCATTATAGGCCGGGTGATATCCCTGATCCATCACCCATTCTCTACCCAATTAATGAGAATGAACCCGAAATTAGGCCACAGCTATTTAGCATATTACCTGTTTTTCGCGGAGCACCAAGCGAAGAACCGTATGAGCACTTAGCTGAATTCACTGCCATATGTAAGGCCAATCACGTTAGGGGGATGACCGTAGACGCTTTAAAACTCAGACTCTTTCCTTTCTCTTTGAAGGAACGAGCGAAAAATTGGTTCGTGTCACTTCCCACTGATAGTATAACTAACTGGGATGAAATGAAAAAAGAATTTCTAACTGAATATTACCCAATTAGTAAAACTACAGAAAAACGTAAAGAAATCACTGGATTTAAACAGAAAATTGGAGAACAATTTCACGATGCTTTTAATAGGTTGAATGAATTACTACGAACATGCCCTCACCATGAAATTCCTAAATGGATGCTAATTAAAACTTTTTTCGATGGGGTTAGTCAAGAAAGTAGGAATATGATCACCGCTGCTTCAGGCGGAACCTTTTTAGCTAAGGAAGATGACGAAGCTTGGGAATTATTAACCCAATTAAGCAAAGGCTTAAAAGTCCAAGCGGGTTCGGATAGCAGTGTTAGTGTCCAAGTTATGGGCATAGACAATGCATGGAAGAAGGAAGTTAAATCTGACATATCCGAACTAAGCAAAAAGATGGACTTGTTGATGAAAGGAATGGGAAAGGTTACAGCGGCACAGGTCTGTTGTGTCACTTGTGGAGACCCTTCTCATCCAACCGAGAATTGCCCACATACCTTCACGCACGAAGAGTATGTGAACGAAGCTTTTGGATTTCGGCAACGAAGAGAACGGGAGAATCCATACTCGGAAACTTACAATCCGGGATGGAGAAAACACCCGAACTTTAGTTGGAGGGATAATCAAGACAATGATGCTCCCCCGAAGCCAAGATATGAGCAACCTCGTCAACAAAACCGAGATTTCCAATACGGATCGACCTCAGCTACGAAGGATGATCGGTACTATAAACGCCAAGACCCTAAAGAAGAAAATGAGCCACGACAAGTGTCGGGGAACTCGAAAGAGTTTTCTGAGTTTATGGAATTCATGAAACAACAAACCATGGTTCAAGCGAAAACTATGGAGATGCTCGGAAGGCAGATGGGACAAATTGCAGAGTCCTTGACTAAACGAGAAGAAGGGAAGCTTCCAAGCAACACCACAGTTAACCCATCGCACCACCATGGAAAAGAAAAGAAATATGAAGTCAATGAAGTGAACGAAGTTAACAAAGTCACTACCCTTAGGAGTGGAAAGGAAGTAGATAACAAAATAGAAATGCCTAAGGAGAGTGAGACTGACGACGAGGTAGAAATTGCTTATGAAGAAGAACCACCCAGATCGGAGTCAAAGGTAGAAACAAAAGTTAAGAAAGTAACTTTTAAGGAAGTAGAAGCCAAGAGACCAGTAGAGAATAAAGTTGGGGAAGGGAGTTCCAATACTGAAAGTATTCCCTACCCAACGGCCTTAGAAAATCCAGCTTCATTTCCTTATGGTAAGAAAGGACCTAAAAACGAAGAGTTATGGGATATTTTTAATCAAGTTAAAATTAACATTCCCTTAATCAAAGCTATACAACAAGTTCCTTCTTACGCTAAATTCCTAAAAGACCTTTGTACTCAGAAGCGAAAATTTAAAATAACTCTTCCGAAGCAAATCAACCTCACTGAACAAGTCAGTGCAGTTATCACGAGCTCACTGCCGCCTAAACTAAAAGATCCAGGATCACCTTTGATCCCGGTAACTATCGGCGATATTCAAATTAAAAAAGCACTTCTAGACCTAGGGGCGAGTGTTAATATTTTACGTGGTAATTTATTTGACCAACATGATCTCGGAACCCTACAAACAACAGATGTCATCCTACAATTAGCAGATAGGTCTACCAAAGTACCACGAGGGATGTTATCTGATGTAATCGTTAAGGTCGAAGATTTCTATTATCCAGTAGATTTCTTAGTGTTGGATTCAGATAGTGCTTACAAACAAAGCCAACCGGCAATCATATTAGGACGTCCCTTCTTAGCCACAATCAACGCTCAAATCAATTGCAGGACAGGTGCATTAGACATAGCATTCGGAAACCGTAAACTCCGACTTAATGTCTTTAACAATGTAGCCAATGCGCCATTGGATTCAGAGTGCTATATGATCGATCTAGTTGATGATTTAACACAACAACAATTATCAACAATAACATGTAAAGATCCAGTGGAGCTTTTTCTGTACTACAATGAGCATAAGTTAGATAATATGCCTGAAGCTAAGGAGTTTGAACTTGAAAGTGTTCAGTCAGTAGATTCTAATCAACCACCATGGACACATAAGATCGAAAAACTTCCGACTGACCTTCCACCATCAGCAAAACCGTCTTTAGAGCAACCACCCAAGCTAGAGTTGAAACCACTTCCATCTCATCTCAAATATGCTTTTCTTGGCCCTGAGAATACACTGCCTGTAATCATCGCAACAGACCTTACTGCTGCACAAGAAAAGGCCTTGTTAGAAGTGTTATCGAGATATAAAGAAGCGGTAGGCTGGACCATAGCAGATCTTAAAGGAATTAGTCCGACGCTGTGTATGCATAGGATAATAACTGATCCAACAGCCAAGCCAAGCAGAGATGCTCAGAGAAGGCTAAACCCTAACCTTAGAGAGGTAGTGAAGAAAGAAGTGTTGAAATGGCTAGATGCTGGAATTATCTATCCGATATCAGATAGCCAATGGGTTAGTCCCACACAGACGGTTCCGAAGAAATCTGGAATCACTGTCGTCGATACTCCTGAAGGAGAAAAGATTGCAACTCGCCCTGTGACGGGGTGGAGAGTATGCATCGACTACAGAAAACTAAACGCCGCAACCTCAAAAGATCATTTTCCTCTGCCATTCATCGACCAAATAGTAGAGAAGCTAGCAGGGCAGAAATTCTATTGTTTCCTAGATGGCTATTCGGGGTATAACCAAATCCCAATACACCCAGAGGACCAAGATAAAACAACATTTACATGTCCGTATGGCACATTCGCTTACCGAAGAATGCCATTTGGATTATGTAACGCTCCAGCCACATTTCAGCGATGTATGATGGCTATATTTTCAGACATGGTCGGAGGTTCTCTTGAAATCTTCATGGACGACTTTTCAATATTTGATAAGTCATTCGAAGGGTGTCTCTCTCATTTAGAAAAAGTTCTCAAGCGGTGTACTGAAACCAATTTGGTACTAAGCTGGGAGAAAAGTCACTTTATGGTTAAAGAGGGAGTAGTCTTAGGACACATAGTCTCTGAAAGAGGAATGGAGGTTGATCGAGCTAAGATACAAATAATTTCCTCGCTACCACCACCAACTAATATCAAGGGGATTCGTTCTTTTCTAGGACATGCAGGTTTCTATAGGAGATTCATAAAAGATTTTAGTGCCATATCCAAACCCCTATGTAACCTTCTCCTAAAAGACGCACCGTTCAATTTTGATAAAGACTGTGCAGAGGCATTTAACACATTAAAAATGAAGCTCACAGAGGCACCAATTCTGCAATCACCTGATTGGTCTCAACCCTTTGAGATCATGTGTGACGCCAGCGATCATGCAGTAGGTGCCGTCCTTGGTCAAAGAGTGGACAAAAAGCCAGTGGTAATATACTATGCAAGTAAAACCTTCTCTGAAGCTCAAATTAATTACACAACCACTGAAAAAGAATTGCTTGCAGTAGTATATGCGTTAGATAAGTTTAGATCTTACGTCTGGGGAGCTAAGGTAATTGTGTATTCCGATCATAGTGCCTTACGACACCTCTTGGCTAAGAAAGATGCTAAGCCACGGCTAATTCGTTGGATACTGTTGCTACAAGAATTTGATTTAGAAATCAGAGATAAAAAGGGCTCAGAAAATGTAGTAGCAGACCATCTATCGAGACTGCCAGCAATCACCACTGATATGCTGGACTCCATTCGGGACAATTTCCCAGATGAACAATTATTGTTCGTCGCAAAAGTGCCTTGGTTCGCTAACTTAGTGAATTACTTTGTCACAGGGAAAACCCCAAACCACTGGAATTCACATCAACGAAAGTATTTCTTCTCTCAAACTAAACAGTACATTTGGGAGGAGCCGGATTTGTTCAAAATAGGAGTAGATCAGATTATCCGGCGATGTGTTCCAGATAACGAGCATTATGATATTTTAAATCACTGTCACTCGTATGCATGTGGAGGCCATTTTAGTGCTAAAAAGACAGGACATCGAATCCTACAAAGTGGATTCTTTTGGCCAACCATCTTTAAGGACTCCTACGAGTTTGTTAAGTCATGCCTACGATGCCAGCAGATAGGAGGTATTTCAAAGAGAGACCAAATGCCTATGACACCAATTCTTATAGTAGAGATTTTTGATGTGTGGGGCATAGACTTTATGGGACCCTTTCCTAAGTCATATGGTTTCGAATACATCCTAGTGGCAGTTGATTACGTCTCTAAATGGGTAGAAGCCGAAGCCACAAGAACCAATGATCACAAAGTAGTTTGCCAATTCGTTAAACGTAATATATTTTCTCGTCATGGAATTCCTAGAGCCATAATTAGTGATGGGGGTTCTCATTTCAAAAACATGTACTTTAGCAAACTACTTAAACATTATGGAGTGACGCATAAGATAGCTACCCCATATCACCCACAAACTAGTGGACAAGTAGAGGTATCTAACAGGGAGGTTAAGCGAATATTAGAAAAAACAGTACGACCCGATAGGAAAGATTGGTCAATACGATTAGATGATGCACTTTGGGCGTATCGTACAGCGTATAAAACCCCTATTGGTATGTCTCCCTATAAACTAGTTTATGGGAAATTATGTCATCTTCCGGTTGAGTTAGAACACCGAGCTTTATGGGCCATTAAAAATGCAAACCTTAATTTCACAGCTGCCGGTATAAATCGAAAACACCAACTGAACGAATTAGAAGAAATTCGCAAGGAAGCTTATGAAAGTTCTAAAATATATAAAGAAAAAACAAAAGCTTTCCACGATCGAATAATTAAACAAAAGGTGTTTAATAAAGGTGACAAAGTCTGGCTATTTAACGCACGCTTGCGGCTCTTCCCAGGCAAATTAAAAAGTAAGTGGACAGGCCCATACACAGTAACTAACGTCTACCCTTATGGTGCGGTTGAAATAATAGATAAAAAAGGCGGTGAGCCGTTTAAAGTAAACGGACACAGATTAAAATTATTTGTACAATGGGCTGATAATGAAATTATATCATCTGAGACAATAGTCTTAGAAGATATCACTTAAATACTAAAGAGTTCCAAAATGTCTGGCTGAAGACATTAAACTTAGCGCTTTCTGGAAGGCAATCCAGTGAACTTTGTGGGTGTATTCCAGAGAAACCCTCACGAGACTATAACTCGTCCACTCAGGCTACTGAGGGGTTTAAAGGCTTGTTGCACATGCTAAGTGCAATCGTTTTCACCACGAAAGTGTGTTTTAATTTCTGTAGATTAAGTTTTTATTAGGCCTTAGTTTGTTGCTCTTTTAAATTAGTTAGTCAAATAGTAGTTCATCCTATATTACAGTGGTACATATCGCAACCAACTAAGTTGGGGAAAGAATTTGCACATTCGGGACCATTGAGATTTGAGGAAATTAAAAGGAATATACTTACGTTAGGGAGGGGCAATTCCTAGCAAAATGTGTGTTGCACCAATACTATATTACACATGCTTGAATATTCGATACTTAGATGCTACATGTGTTGTTTCATTTCTTCGTAAATGTTTCTTGTTTCATAATTATTTGTGTGCCGAGGACGCCCCAATTCTTTAAGTTGGGGAAGGGGGACGCATTATGCTTCACACTTTGCTTTATATGTTATATCGTGAAACCCGAGAAAAAATTTACGAAAAATGACAACTTTTTGGTCAAATAACTCACTTATAAAGATTTAAGGTGCCATTGTTAGTGTTGATCTCAGTTAAACTTGAGTTTTCAACTCAAGTTGGGGAAGTTTGAAGAAAATTACTAGCACGAGAAGATGATGGGCCTTTCAGTGAGTTCTACGACAGCAACTTCGGACAACCACCATCGCAGTAGTCAGGTTCTTCCGTTCCTCTCTTTAAGTAGGATGAATTGACGTTTTTATGCTTTATTATTTTTAGTGTTTGTGTGACTGAATAAATGTGTTTCTTTTTAAGATTGTGTGAAGAGCGAGCCGTAAAAGATCCGATCAATTAACCCGAGAAATTCTAATTGTTGAACTTGCAACTTAAATATGATGATGTTAGTTAGGTCGGTTTCAAGCAAAAAGACGTAATTATATGAGTTTAAACATAACATAAAGAGTCATAGATGTTTAAAACCCAAAGAAGTGAACCGAGTTGAAGTAGGATATATTGTGTTGTAGCAAGGGATGATTAACAAGGATTTCAATAGCCGCTATTTATTCATGCAATAAGGGGGAGGAAACGAACACGAATAGAGCCTCAATTCAAGTGTGGCCTAGTTGATTCAGGAGATTAAGTCTGAAGGGTACCATCATGCCTAGTCCCCTAAGACCAACTGGTCTGGGAGTGGCTGACCCAAATCCTGTTACACGGATCATCTAGAAAGTCATAGTAAACTTGAACGAAAAACATAGACATTGCATGAAAAGAACAAAAAGAAAAAATTAGTAGCTCAAGTCATGCATCGAGGAAAAAGATGGTCCAGTGACCCACGTGAATTCAATTCTGTAACCTTGAGCTAAAAGGATAATAGTGGTGAGGAATTTTTGAACAACTATCCAAGAAACATCACGATATATCTGAATTAAATTTTGTTCGTGTCTGCGAGTTTCAGCACATCTATGAAGGCTAGTGCTTGTTTAAATGAGTTAATTATGTTTTGTACGCTTGATAAACCCGATGTTTTAAAAATCTGATTTTCGTTGCTTGCTCGGGACGATCAAGAATTAAGTTGGGGAAGTTTGATCGGGTTATAATTTACCATGTTTATTAAGCGTAAAAGAGTTGTTTTTAATGCAAAAGTGTTATAGAATGTGCCGCTATTGAATAAATTCTGTGCCTATGCAGGGAAACAAAATCCGGTTTAAAATGATGAAAAAAGGACGAAATTTCAGAGCCAGGCGCAGAGAGGGGCGCAGCCCTGCGCCCAGACCGAGTGCTCGACAGAAGAAATTAATTCACAAAAATACGGATTTTACAGAGGGGCGCAGGGGGGGGCGCAGGCCTGCGCCTACGGCTGCGCCCAGCCCATTAAAATAATAGACGGCCGTTTTTAGGGTTTTTCCAGCTTTTCCTATAAATATCAAGTCATATTTCAAAGTTTAGAATCGTTTTTTGGAGGAGAAGGCTAAGGAAAAGAACCCTGTTTGAGCGAAAATACGTACGAAGAACACACGAGTCAATCTACGGCGATGAATCCACAACTCTTGAACGTTGCATCAACCATGTCCGGCTAAGCTCGTCATAATCATTCTCGGAGGAAGCACATCGCTAAGTTTTACTTTATGAACGATTACTTTAAGTTTACATGGTTTTTATTATTTATATTTTGATTGTAAACGAATGATTATTATTTTGTTGTTGCGTTTCGCAAGATAGTTCGTAGACATTTTATTATTCGTGCCGAGTTAATTATTTAATTAAGACGAGTAATCAAACGTGTCACGCGCTATGCCCAAGATCACGTAATGGCTTTAATAATAATTCCAACAAAGATTATGTCTATGTAATCTTCAAATCGTTTTCATAAATTAAACACAAAGCGCGGTGTGGAATCCGGGAATGGTTGTCTTCGTACTTTATTCAATCAAACAATCTTCTTAAGTTTTCTTTTCACAAAATTCGCAAGTAATTAGTTTTATAGATCAAGCAATCACCTTTTTACAACCAAATCAATCTTTCGAAATTAATTATTTTACAACGCTAGTCGCTCGAATACGTGCATTTAACCTCTCGCTCTCTGTGGATACGATCCCTACTTACCCTAGCTTCTAAGGTATTTAGTGGTTATTTTTGACGGGTTAACGACACTCGCATCAACCCGCGACGCCAAAAAATGCATGCCAAATCCATAAATCTTGTGACGCAACGGCTTCCAACATAATTGTCGGATATTGGTGATCGCCTCGCATATATTGTCCTCGCCATTCTGTAGGGCAATTTCTCCATGCCCAATGTGTACAGTCAATACTGCCAAGCATTCCACGAAATCCATGTTTTGCTTCATGGAACGCGTACAACTGATGAACATCAGATTCAGTCAGTCTACGCAAATATTTGCGTTTGTATAGCTGAATAATTCCCTTACAGAATTCTTGCAAGGTTTCACGCGATGTTCTTTCAGACATAAAAAGACAGACGTCAATCGAATCAGCCACCATGCCATATGCGAGTTGCCGAATAGCAGATGTGCACTTTTGTAACGCCGTAAATCCCCTTCTACCTCGAGCATCCCATCGCAAGGTAAAATATTCAAAGTGTTGCTCCATATCGTAAACTATTCGTAGGAATAGTTCTTTGCGCATCCGGAACCTCCTTCTGAACATATCATCTCCATAGACAGGATTTTGAGTAAAATAATTGCGCATCAGACGTTCATTTGCAGCTGCTCGGTCTCTATGAATTGGAATTCTTCGTCTAGGTTGCGGAGAGCTGGCATTTATAAAAGCTTCAAAAAGTTCTTGATAATACTCTTGAGATTCGTCTTGAGTTTCGTCTTCGCTTGATGAGTTTGACGACGAAGACGTAGTATACGGTTCCATCACAATAAAAATAAAATTGTGATTGATTGGAAATAATTTTAGGTTAAATGAAAGAGAGAATTTTGAATGTGTATAGATTGAGAGAAATGAGAAAGATGTATGTTAAATGTGTTGTGAAGATATATTTATAGGGAAAAATATTTAATAAAAAATTTTTTTTTTTATATTTGAAACGGTCACATGACCGTTGAGGTATAAAAGAGAAGAGATGGAGCGGGGTGCAGCGGGGACGTGGAGCCGGGGATGGTTCGATTTCAGCGGGGCCGCGGGGGTGGGGGTGGTGTAGCCGCCGGCTTCGGCTGATGTGGCGAAGCCGCCCCGCTCCCGGCTTGGGTACTCCCACCTCTCTAATGGGAATTATGAAAATTTTATATTTTAAATAATTTATAAAGATGGACCTACATGCTAAGGACACTTGCTTAATTGCCTTCATCAAATCTCTTAGAAGCCCATAATTTGAACATTTGGTTTGGAATTGATCCATCCAACAAGGGCCTTTGGATGACCCAACATATGATTTATGAAACATTGAAACCTATACATTGTGCATATATCATTTTATGTGAAATGGGCCACGACAACACCAAAGTAAAGATCGAGGGTCCATTTATGCATATAACGGTGCATAAAATCGGATTCAATCCGATCCGGATACTCGGATAGCTTTTTAACCGTTTCCGCTTTTTTTTAAAAACATGATCGGATCCAAACCGGTTTTGCCCCAAAAAATGTAACTTATATAACCGGTTTCGGATATAAAAAACGGTACTTTTCTTAAACTGCTTTCTAAACACATATTTCATTCCAATCAAGTATATTTTTATATTATATTTGATTACTTACAAAAAAAGTTTATGAAACCACTAATTATAATTACAAATATATCATTATAAATCGGATTTTTTCCGGATATTATCCGGTTCGCCAAATAATTACCTAACCGGTCAAATAACCAATTGGATAAAAAAAATCTGGTTTTACGCAAACCGGTTTTGGATCGAAATCGGTTATGCACCTCTATATGCATATAGTCAAATCAATTAAGTGGAGAATAAGATGAAATGTACTTGAAGAAAATTTCATAGATTGTTTACTTGAAGAAGAAATTGAAATTATATGATTATCCTTCAATTAGTCTATTGTTTTCCTTCAATAATGATGGATTAACTATTGTGTTCTTGAACTCCCATGTTTAGAGAGGGAGAGAGAGAATATAGACAATAGAGAATTAACAAAATTAATAACCAATTTAGTTTATATAGTTAAGCATAGGGACCAACTTTGTCCATACATAAGTTGGAGGTTGTGTTATATAATAGTGAGATTTAATAGATATATAACTTGTGTTATTAAATACAGATTAAGAAAGTTATATATAGTTAAATGATATTAATAGTTAAGGTCATCTTTATTGAATAATCTTACAGGTTACCCTTAAAACGAGGCAGAAATGCAATACTACGTTTGTGATTGTAACGACTGATTCAATAAGAATACACATCACTGAAACTCAGTAGTGTCCTCGATTAATAATGACTGATTTCTTGTTGAATAAACCAAAGAACTATATACATGAAGAGATTATAAATTTATTAACGTCTCACTTTTATTTATAGAACAAATTAGTTATTCGAATAGTCTTTTGACTCTGTGTCACTTAAGCCCACACATAAATGTTGCGAAATGTTGTCCGTTTGATGCAATCTCCATTGGTTACTTGGTTAGATGATCCATGGGTTACTCCACATAGGAAGGTGCGGAGTGCAACAGATTATTTTTTGTGAAATCAGTTTTTCAAAATCAGGTCTGTTTTCGGTGGCATGTATGAATAACGGAAAATAGGCCCTTAAACTTGAACTTTTTTATTATACATCCTATATTACATTCAAACAAACAATTAATACATGCATACTATAATTTTTTTTTTTTTTTTTTTACAAAATCGATGTATAATATTCCAAGTCAAAACACTTATCACCCAAGTACTCTAATGACAACAATTGATGATCAAATGTTTGTCTCTTTTGTTCTGATGTAAATTATGAAATTCAAGAATCAAAATAGCAATTGAAATATATTTTCAAGAAAATGATTAAAGTGAAAGTTATGATTGAAAAACCATATGGGTTTGTATTATACTTATATTGCAATTTCAAAACAAATTAAATAATGAATAGACATTAATATTTAAAGTAACAACAAAGCAATACTATTCCATATAGAAAATTTAAAACAAAATAAATTTGCTACATAAATACCATGTCCCAAGTAACATCTAATACCTTTTTGTTATTAGCTAATTAAAATTCCATTCATAAAAATCATTATTTTTAATTAGCATACTAAAAGCTTAATGAGTACATCTTCATTTGTGAGGCCCTCTTCAAGTTGAGACCGTGTGCAAGTGATCACATTGCACATTTTAATCATCCACCTTGCTCAACATACAACATTTTATGCTCAAATACATTGTGTCATAACATAATAAGCATAGTTGACACCTAAAACTTCATATTTTGACAAATTGTGATAGAAAAAGAAAATGTTAAAAACTTTTTTTTTTTTTTTTTCCAATTTGGTATAATTAATATCAATTTGAAAGTTTCATGACATACCTTTCAATGTTTTCATAGTATAGCCATGTCTTATGTGAAACTTTTACAAACTTCAATTACCTCCTCGTAGAATTGGCTCTATTATGGATGTCCATGCAGGAAAGGCTATGCTAGGGCGTGTGGTCGATGCCTTGGGAGCACCTCGGATTATTGAACGTAAATCTATGCACGAGCCTATGTAAATTGGATTAGCTTTATCAATCAAAATGATGTACAATTCACCTACACATTAAAAATAATACCAGTTTTATAAAGCAATTTGGCTCCAAAATATAGCAACTTTAATCGTTCTTTTGTACATGCGCATGTTATAATACAACATTTCTAGTTTTCTGTTGTAGTTTCCTCTTTACTTCATATGAATCTTCACAAGTAACACCACATATATATCTTAGGCAAAAAGTGGAAATATAAATTACCTAATAAACTTGGAAAACAAAACACAAACCCTGAAGCACTAAATGCTCTATGATTGGTTCCTTTTCATGTCCTTCCAATGCATCAAACACTAAAGTTGTATCTACTTCCTCACCAATTGTACGAATGAGAGCTTGATCTACACAACAAATGGTATTACATGGTGCATTTTAATTAATTTACCGTTAAAACTGGAATTATGCTGACACACAATAACTTGAACTAGTTACCTTTTGTTCACTAGACTCAAATTCTTGAAAAAGGTCACTATATGACACAATGGTTAGAATTATCTAACACCTCTTGTGCGTATTGAGAAGTGCATCTGTGAAGAGTTTGTGTTTAGATTGAGAGAAAGAACGAAAGATGACTTTCCATCTACCATGCGAGGTGTGAGGATGTGTCTGGGAATCGTTCGCCGTTCCATTAACACGAATTTCCTTACCATTCCAGACTCTTCAGATTCTTAGAATGTGTCCAGTTTGTTGACTCTAATTGCATATCCCATATATATTGGTGATTTAGGCTAAATTAAACCAAATACAATGGAAATGGGGCTATATGTTTGATGCCCATTGTTTTGTTGCCATGAGTCGAAGCCCACTCCGCCCCTCCCTATCGGGTCGGCCTTGGTTCTTGCCAAATATAACTATAATTAGAGATTAGGTAGTTAAACTAATTTGTTTAACAACCTCATGTAAAATATAATACAATACTGTAATTTGATAAATATTAGTAAGAGACTAAAAAATATGTCATCGTATCTAAATCATTGAATGATATTATAAAACATGACATGGACATGTTGCTTTACCTGTCAATACAAACCACTTTGATTATTTCATATTTCAATGATACAACAATGTGAACAATTTAAAATAAACAAGAAAAACTAGTAAATTTATCTTTTTAAACACATTGAAACATTAAAGGAAATGTGCAATACCATATAACACAATAATGGTTAATGTTGAAAACACATCATGCTTTCACAATTTTAACGGTTTGGTCACCTAATTTTATTTTTTGTGACGTTATTTTTTTTATTGAAACGATAAAATGTATTATTGATAATTAGTTATTCAATAATGGTTAAAAAGAATGATGTTACATTTTTGTTGAAGACTTACAAAAAAAAGTATCATATATTTTTTTAATCATTTTATCAATTTGGTCTTAGAAAACTTTTATCTATTAATAAATCAAAATTTTGAAAATCAACAATATAAAATTTTGATGCATCTGATTCCTTTTAACACATGGATCTTATAAGGCATTGGTATGAAAAGTTATATCGGGACCAAACTAATAAAATCTATCTATACTATTAAAAGAGTAACTAAATGTCACATGACATGCTCTCATTTAATTTGTCACATGTCGCTCTCTCCTTTTGTCACGTCATTTACTGATTTTATTTTTGAATTTTAAAATAAATCAAATCTATATAAATCTAATATGGATTAATTTAATAACTAAGTAACCAAAATTAAGCAAACATTATTATTCATATAATTATTATATAACTAAAATTAAGCAAACTTTATTATTCATATAATTATTATATTATACATATATATAAATATCAATTTCTAAAATTAATACATGTAATACATGTGTAATAACCTAGGACATATATAAAACATGATTGTGTTTTCAACAAAACTTTAAATCAAAATGTGTTGTCTGTTTTTAACTTTTTTAACTTAATCAACTGGTTACCAATAACGGAATGTATGGCTTTGATTAATAACTTGATGACGTACTAAAATAATACTAATAAATAACATTGAGCGATCAAACCGATAAAATATATAAAAAATAATGTAAACCAAACAAAATAACAATAATTAATGAACCAATATAGAATAAATTTGAGTTGCATAAACTTGTGTGGTTGATAATTATAAACAAAATATTTGAAAATCAAGATTCTCAAGATTGAAAGTGTTACCTAAAATCGTTTTTTGTTTTTGGAAAATTAGATTGTAAGATCAAAATCGGGATCTTATAATCCTATAAAATAACATTCTTTTTTTTATTGTGTTATAATTACATCAAATATTAGTTTGATATCAAATTGATGAAATATTTAAAATCATATTATAATGATAGTCCGGTACAACTAAGTTTAAGGATTTTGACAATTTAATTACATCACTAAAATTTATACTTTAAAGTATTAAACTCAAGAATTATACCAAAATTGATGTTAAGTACTTAACACATATGTTTTTCTTTTTCTTTTTCTTCTTTTTTTTGAAAAAGTTGACACATATAATTATTTAATTTCTAAATTAATTTATAGTATGATATCAATATCGAATATCCCACCTTTGTCACCTCCTGCAAAAAGCCAAAAACTATGTTGTATTGATTATTAAGATCCATAGGAGTCGGTCCATATGCACCACAGTTGGGTGTGTGTGTGTCTATATATATATATATATATATATATATATATATATATATATATATATATATAATATGGTTCGAGAGAGTACCACCTATTATGCAGCGTACCAGAAAGTACCACCTCTAAAAAAAATTTTAATTTTTTTTCATAAACATGTTTTAATTAACATTATGAAGATCATATATAAATTTCACACACATTCATATCTCCTAGCTCCTAAAAAGTGATGTGAACGCACACTTACATAATTTTGAATACATGTGAACGCACATTTATGTGATGCGTGTTTTAATTCACTTAGAGTGTTCGGATTTGCGTAAAATTCACATATGATCTTCATAATGTTAATTAAGACATGTTCATGAAATAAAATTACTTATAAGGGTGGTACCTTTTGGTGCGCTGCATAATGGGTGGTACTCACTTGAACACACACACACACATATATATATATATATATATATATATATATATGAAATTTCCAACAAGTTAAAAGAGTCCATTGTCTTTTACAAGGGCTCCATAAAAAATCCCGGACAAGACGAATCTGCATGTTTATCCATTGAGATTGACAATCAAAACGACCAGGACCCTTTCTCCCTCTCCCTCCCCCTCTCATCGATCATGATTAAGTCGAAGCTTTTGATGATGGCGTCGATGATTCTTCTGCTAGTATCTGTGTATTTATCTGTCGGACTCCCGTCGAATAATCACAGTAATTCTAGTGATGAACATGTTGAAGTTATTCCTATTGAAGGTGGTGCAGTTGGACCTGAGAGCTTTTATTTCAATCCAATTGATGGAACAGGTCCCTATACCGGCGTTTCCGATGGTCGGATTGTTAAATGGATCGTAAGTGAACGGCGATGGGCTGATTTTGCAGTCACTTCGGCAAACAGGTGAATCAACACCGAGTATATAGATTCTGCTCATTATATATACTTTATAATTTCATTAATCTTATTTAAGAAATAATTAAGTGAATTAATTAACTGAATATTAACTATAATCCTAAGCAAAATAGATTGCAATATAACTTATTACAAATCCAGTCTATTAATAAAGTTATTATGTAGATCGCATTGATAATCAAAACCTCTTTTAATTATAACTTATGTTATAATATAAATTTTTATAATTACTAGCCTAATATGACTACTGAAGTGAGTTCAAATAACCACTTTATTTTTCACAGGGTATCGGAAGAATCGTTTAAAACAAAAATTTAGAAAAAAGAATTTGGCATAAAAATATACAAAATAACATATAAGTTAATATAAATTGGTACGTATGATAGCAAGTTACGTACAAAACTAATCATGTGAATGAATGCAATATCTTGTGAATGATTGAGTTTTTATCATTTATGACATACATAGTTTTCATTTATTCACATGATTATTTGTATTTGGTTTCTTTTCTTCTTTGATGTAAATCTTGCTGCTGTATTTTCTTTTTTGTATTTGCTAGCTTCTTTTTTGTAAGAAATGATATTAACTGAAATGGAGATTTTCATGGGATACACAGAATCTTTGATTCTAAATTAAACTTTTTGATACCATTTTTACCCCCAACATTAATTAATGTGGGAATGAATTTTTAACAAAATATTTTAGTGATTTTAATGATAGATGATTAGCTATAAATGATTCCACGGTACCCCAGTCTAGCATGGTACCCCATTGATCTTGAATATATATATATATATATATATATATATATATATATATATATATATATATATATATATATATATATATATATATATATATATATATATATATATAGGGGTGGGTTCAATGAAAAACCACTATTCACCAGAAAACTGTGGAAACCTACGCATACCGTCCGATTTGATGCATTTCATGAAAAACGCGGTGACATGATCGTAAATAAAGTGATGCATCACGCGGGATTTTGCAGCATCACGCGGGAAATTTGATGCATCACGCGAGATTTTGATGCATGATGCGGAAAATTGGTGCAGTGCGTTTTCACAAGTTTTCAGGTGCATTATGCAGAAAGACGATGCATCACGCGGGAATTCGATGCATCACGCGGGAATTGTGATGCATTTATGGTGGTGCATGGAGGTTTTCCAAGGTTTTCCGATGCATGTTGGTTTTCCATTGAACCCCCTCCATATATATATATATATAAAAGGCATGGTACAGGTGAGAAACAATCTTAAAGTGAGAAAAAAAGAGAAGATATATCGTTCGCCGAAAATATTGATCGATGGCTTAAAATGGACAGTGGCATTTTTGAAGATAATTGGACTATTTAAGATATAAAAAGGAGGGTTTCGGTTAATCAAGAGGTAAATTAGCTGGGTGAAGAAACATGCAGCGTTCGTATCACTTTAATAAGGCAAAATCATTTATTCTTTGTCTATAAATAAAACAGCCGTGATTTAAGCTCTCCATATCAAAATTAGTTTGACATAAGTATCGTCATATATATCTCAAATCTCAATGGTGATACTATTAACAATATTAACATTACTTATCAATAGTACTTTGTAGAGTGGCACATGACCGGATATTAGTTTGATCCATACTGGATTAAATTTGATCTGATTTTTTGCCTTAAGAAAAACGTTTTTCTTTTAAATCCAGTTTGGATTTGAACCGATTTTGAACCAAAAAATATAGTTGGTGCAACTGGTTCAGATAATAGTATATCTGGTTTTTCCTAAAACCTGTTTATTTTTTAGTTGGTGCCCCTCTGGTACTGGTTCAGATAATGTTGTTGTTGTTGTTTTTTTTTTTTTCAAGTTTTCGACTCTATCTTTGTAATGATAAGGGTTAATTACGTCAAAATGTAATCTATTGTCACTGTTTTTTCAATTTAGGTAACATATTAAATTTTTTTTCTATTTGAGGTAACATATTTTTCAAATCAAGTCAAGGTAACTGTATCAAACTGAAAGTTAAAAATTACTGACATGACAGTTTTTTTATCTAGTCATCAGTTTTTTTTAATTTTTAATATTGCTTAATTATTTTTAAATTTGCTCAAAATAGAAAAGTATTATCAAAAAGTACTTTTAAATTACACAAAATAGTGCAAATCATATAACAATTAAACTGTTATTTCTGTAAAAAAAATGTTGGCTGGACAAAAAAATTGTCACGTCAGCAATTTTTATCTTTCAATCCGATATAGTTACCTTGATTGACTTGATTTGAAAAGTATGTTACATTGATTAGAAAAAAATTATTATGTTACCCAAATTGAAAAAAATGTGAAAGTAGGTTACCTTTAGGCGCAATTAACCCTAATTATAATTATAAGTTCATAACTTCATATTTTTTATAAAGTTTAGAAACAAATATATTTTTACTCCAGTCAAATATTCTTTTCATATTAAATTTTAATTATAAATACAAAAGCAAGATAAAAACAATATAATTTGGTGGCAAAATGTGTGATAAACCCAAAATACAACCAACCTATTTATATAAAAATCGAATTAATCTTCCGATTAAAAACTGTTTTTTTAACTGGATAAAAATCCGGTAAAATACTTGGTCCATCAAATAATTCTCAAACCAGTTATCTAACCTAGTTAAATAAAAATCGTACCGGTTAATAAAAGGTTGGTTACCCAAAAACCTGTTTCGGATCGAAATCGGATAACCATATCTTTTGTGCACCTCTAGTAATTGGTATCAATATCGGTATATGATGAGTATGTACATCAATCTATGTATCAGGGTGTTTGATTTTTGTCTTTTGTAAATATAATGCATATAAGTTAATACTATATGGAGTTGGAACAGAATAATCGAAATAAGGAGGTGTATATGATCATAGTATCGATATCAATAAATCGTATAACACGATGTGTTGGTGAATTTGACAATGAAATTTGATTGTATTTAATCATAGTATCGTCATCAATATGTCTTTAGTATGTTTTGATAAATATTACAATATGTTATATACTTATATGTATCATGAGGATATTTGAAATGTTAGGATTTGTGATTTCGTGAAAAATGACAAATACATTTACGGATATTTGCCATAATTATTTTTACGCAATTTTTGGGATTAATATTGTTCAATCAACAACCCATCTTGAACATGACAAATTGATTTGCCGTACTTATCTAATTTTAATTACGTTTTCCGTCCCAAAATAAATGTCCACATACAAAAAAACATAGTTTTAGGAAAACATAATTATTACAACATCAGTTAACAAAAATGACAGTTTTATCCTTAATTATGAAAAACTTTTAAAAAAGTCATTTATTTATACCACATAAGTAATAAAGTAAACACATAATAGGAATCATGTAAATTATATCTATGATTTATTTATTTATGGTTGTAAACATTTATTTTTGGACGGATTAAAAGGAAATGTGAACATTTAACTTGGGATAAATGGAGTACGATTTATATTGAAAATATATTAACTTGTGAACATTTAACTGCGTTAAAAACCTCATACTTGTCAGTTTTTTTGTGATTAAAACCCCAAACCATTTTCCGTTGCATAAAAAACCCCGAACTAACTAAAAATTCGTATATTAAGGTTTTATCGATGGGTAACCGGTTATTAATCCTACGTGAACCGGTAAATAACCTACGTGGAATAAATTTTAATTGTTGAAACCGGTTGTCAAATATTACATATCATTTAAACCCTCGTTGATAAATTTTAATTGTACTTTTTAAACGGGAATACATTATCAATGGAGGTTTAAATGATGTGTAATACTTGGCAACCGGTTTCAACAATTAAAATTTATTTCACGTAAGTTATTTACCGGTCCACGTAGGATTCAAAAACCGATTTGAACCGGTTACCCATTGATAAAACTTTGATTTACTGATTTTTAGTTCAAGGTATTTTATGCAACGGAAAATGGTTTGAGATTTTAATCATAAAAAACAGACAAATTGATGGTTTTTTGCATAATTATCCCTGAATCAATTCTAGAAAAGAATGCCACATGGCTTGATGTGATTTCTTCTCACATTTTCTCATTTAAATTCTCTTCTAATTTGATCTTGACCATATATGTATGTATGCATCTCCAAAAATAAATATTGGATTTTGTTATAGGAAATCGTGTGATGGGCCAGATACAGAGGACATATGTGGACGTCCTTTAGGCTTAATGTTTCACAAAAGAAGTGGTGATTTGTACATTGCGGATGCATATTTTGGGCTGTTAGTAGTGGGCCCAAATGGTGGGCTAGCCACTTCACTAGTATCGCAAGTACCTGAGTTTCCCTTAATATTTACCAATTTTCTGGAGATTGACCAGCCCAATGGACTCATCTACTTCACTCATACCAGTCAGCGTTACACTCGTAGGTACGTTATTTTATAGATTGTTGTTCCGTTTTGTTACAAGTACGATTAGGGTCGGTTACTAAAAACAGTAACAATTTTTTAATTTTTTTAATCATTTATAACAACATTATTTACTTTTTATCACTAATAGTATAAACTTTTGTATTTTTCATATGAAATAACATCAACTTTTGTGTTTTGTATTCTTAATAGCAATAACTTTTGTATTATTTTTATCATTTATAGCGATAACTTTTTTAAGTTTTGCTATAAATCATAAAAAAATGTAAAAGTTGATGCTATTAATGATTAAAAAAAAATAAATAATGTTGCTATAGATGCTAAAAATGCATAAAGTTGTTTCTATTTTTAGCAATTAGTCCATATGATTATTATAATTTAAGATTATAAACCATTGTCATCATGCTAGCTAAGCATATCCGACTCTAATTTTTCATGCAGGGATCAAATTCTTGTTATACTCACTAATGATAAAACCGGAAGTTTACTAAAATACGATATCGAAAGCAAAGAGGTCACCGTTCTACTCAAAAACCTCACCTATCCAAATGGAGTAGCATTAAGTCAAGATGGTAATTTTCTTCTTGTGGCCGAGACAACGAGTTGTCAGGTTTTGAGGTATTGGCTCAAAACACCAAAAGCGGGAACCCTGGAAGTATTTGCAGATCTCCCAGGATACCCGGATAATATTAAAAGAAATGAGAACGGCGAATTTTGGGTGGCGTTGTATTCAAGAAGAAGCAACTTGTTGGATTGGGTTCACTCAATGCCTTGGATTGTGAATGTTTTGTTAAGGCTTGGCAACATTGTTAGAGTGATTTCATCGTACATTGCTCAAGCAGGAGGCGAAGGTTTGGCCGTAAAGTTGGGGGTAGATGGTAAGATATTGGAAATCTTGGAGGACAAAAATGGCAGAATATGGAAACATGCTAGTGAAGTGATAGAGAAAGATGGTTATTTATGGATTGGATCTGTGGAAAACCCTTTTGCAGTCAAACTAAAAATGAAATAATAGAGGTTAAAAAAAGAAAGAGGAGAACATAATTAAGTATAATAATACAATAAATTGCATGTTTGAGATTAGTAGCTAATCTCTTGCACTTTTTTCTCTTTTCATTTTGTCTACAGTTTCTCTTTTCTTTATGTATATTTCTTTCATACTTTGTAAATAGTTATCATATTATGATCGAATCAGATCAAATTGACATGATTGTAGATAGAAAATAAACATAATAAAATTTGGTAAACCAAGAACATCAAGCAATTATTTCATGCAGCAACAAGGTAATTCCGTTTGTTAATAACTCCACACTATTGTAATATTGTAGTTTTCTCATGAAGGTAATCACCGGAAATTGACAACTATTTTACTTGAGATGCTTTAAAGAGAAGTTTTAGAAATTAGATAAATAAATCCCATAAATGGGTGTATCCACTTGATTCAGGGAGGTTTGAATTTGCGTTTGAAAAAGTACATAACATTTTGAAAACTAATAATAATATAAAATGTTGCTGTAAATTTAGTGTTTGACTTAGATTTTGTTGTTTGCTATTACAATAATCAAATAATCTATTTTTTAAAATGTTGGATTTGTATTTTAACTCGTAAAATTACCAAATAATCACTTATTAAGCAAATAAGCTATATTTTTTTAAAGTTTTCAAAAAGTGTGACATGATTAATTCTAAACACAATTAAATAATTATTAATTAATGTAATCCAAATACTTAAAATACATTATTTGCATTACATAACACAAGAATCTAACAATCACTGCCTCACTTGAAGATCGGGGAATGAGTTTAATTTCTTATCATTGCCTCACTTGAAGATCGGAGATCCCTATCGGAAAAATCGAGTTTTTCAACATACCAAAAGATTGATATTTTCAAACTACAAATTGTAGTTTAGTAGAAAAAAAGCATGTAAACAAATTTTAAAACAAAACATTTCAAACAATTGAGCTATTTACATATATAATGATGTACTGATCAGTAAGTCTAAAGAATCATTAAGCGTATAAACATCAGATGATTATACAGCAGACTTTCAGATAACTTGAATTGATTCATGGTGTTTAGATAACATGAATTCAAAGGACAAAAGGGATAATAGGGAATTTCAATTCCTCAATTCTATCATTCCTCTTTGATATATACGTACATTAGCCATATTTTACAGTCATAGTGATCACTTTTTCGTCTGCTTGCTATACGGATCAGCCTTCCAATTAATCACTAGATATTATCGATCTCGATCTATGTATAATATGCACCAAGTTAATTTGTCAGTTCCAGTTACACTTAATTGAAAGTTCATCTGTTTATCGATTGAAAGTGCAAAGCTTCTCCTTCAAAAGTTCAGCCTCTATCTTCTGATCTCCTTGCACCTGATCAACACAACCGGAAATCTTAATTGCAGCGTTCAACGTGTTTAATTAAGTCGAAATTTAATTAAATTAAGAGTAGGCGTTAATCAATACCTGAAGATGAAGAGTGTTCAATAGCATCCCTTCCGATAAACATTTGAAAGTTGTCGCATTTAGCAAAACAAGTCTATCTTCTTCCTGCTCTAAGTAATCCAACACGTTTGACAATAACCCAATCTCCTTCTTTTCGGATGACGAAATCAGCTGGATGACAACTTCTTTCTCACCTAAAACGCTCACAGACGAAACTGCCATACCATTTTGTTTCTTGATGCCAAGATGATGTTTTTTCGTATCAGCAATCGATGATGAACACGACCTCCAAAGGTTTTCTTTTTTACGTGTTAATGTCTCCACTTCTTTTTGTAGCTGGGGTATGTATTTCAGCGCGCGAGACACAGTGCCCGGGATACTAACTTTTACCTTGGTCTGATCACTTGACATGGGTAGCAACGATCGAAGGAATGCGTACAAATCGTTAACCCTTTTACGACGATCTCGTTCACTTGCATTATGATTAAGCTTTTTTGCCACCACCTTATCATCTCCGGTACCACCAATATTTAAGGCTCCACCGGAAGAAATGGAAGTTTCTTCTGGTGCAAAATTATCATGGTGAAGGATTTGATGGTAATTTGTAGGGAAATCAAAAGGGGGAGAATGATATGAATTTGCTTCAACCTCTAGAGAAACATACTCGTTATTGTTATTGTTATTGTTATCGTGCTGAAGATTATCGGCAGGGATGATCAGATCATCGACCAAAGGCCATCCGTAGGTTGTGGAAAACAAAGGAGGAGAGAATGCTAGCATCTTTAATAAATTTAATGTTCTTTATTTCTTTGTTAATTTTGGAGGATGATAGGTTAGTGTATTTATAAATGGATATATATAGTATACCCTCTTGCACTATATAATTCAGTTTCGATAAGCTTCTACAATTTTAAAATTGTAATTTGAAAAGAACATTCTTCTTCTTCTTCTTCTTCTTCTTCTTCTTCTTCTTCTTCTTCTTCTTCTTCTTCTTCTTCTTCTTCTTCTTCTTCTTCTTCTTCTTCTTCTTCTTCTTCTTCTTCTTCTTCTTCTTCTTCTTCTTCTTCTTCTTCTTCTTCTTCTTCTTCTTCTTCTTCTTCTTCTTCTTCTTCTTCTTCTTCTTCTTCTTCTTCTTCTTCTTCTTCTTCTTCTTCTTCTTCTTTCTTCCTTCTTCTTCTTCTTCTTCTTCTTCTTCTTCTTCTTTCTTCTTCTTCTTCTTCTTCTTCTTCTTCTTCTTCTTTCTTCTTCTTCTTCTTCTTCTTCTTCTTCTTCTTCTTCTTCTTCTTCTTCTTCTTCTTTTACTTCTTCTTCTTCTTCTTCTTTCTTCTTCTTCTTCTTCTTTCTTCTCTTCTTCTTATTCTTCCCTTTCTTCTTCTTTCTTCTTCTTCTTCTCTTTCCTTCTTCTTCTTTCTCTTCTTTTCTTCTTCTTCTCTTCTTCTTCTTCTTCTTCTTCGTCTCTCTCTCTCTCTCTCTCTCACTATATATATATATATATATATATAGAATCAGGTTTATCAGAGTCCCTACGAGATTCCAGCGTACCCTAATGTGAATGATCATTCACATGTTTTTTTTGAATAAATATGTATAAGACAACATTATAAGACATTTTTTCAAAAGGAGCAACATCATAAATCTTGTGAATTGTAAAAAATCATGTGAATGGTCATTCACACCATGGTGAATGATGTGAATGACCATTCACATAAATATGCATTGACGATTCACATAATTTTTAAGGACACGAAAAGTGTAAATGTATGTGAAATTCATATATCATGCGTATAATATTAAATTAAACATGATTATGAGGGGAAAAAAAATTAAAAACAGTTTTTTAAGGTTGGTACCTTCGGGTGCACTTGATTTCGAGAGGTACTTTTTTGAACCTAACTATATATATATATATATATATATATATATATATATATATATATATATATATATATATATATATATATATATATATATATATATATATATATATATATATATATATATATATAGAATCAGGTTCATCAGCATACCTATAAGATTCCAGCGTACCCAGCGTACCCTAATGTGAATGATAATTCACATATATTTTTTTTTGAATAGACATGTATAAGACAACATTATAAGACTTTTTTTCAAAAGAAGCAACATCATAAATCTTGTGAATGGTAAAAAAAGATCATATGAATGGTCATTCACACCATTCACATGGTGTGAAATGACCATTCACATGGATGACCATTCACATAAATATGCATTGAGCATTCACATAATTTTTAAGGAGACACAAAGTGTGAATGTATGTGATATTCATATATCACGTGTATAACATTAAATTAAACATGGTTATGAGAAAAAATTTTAAAAAAAGTTTTTTTAAGGTTGGTACCTTCGGGTGCACTTGATTTCGAGAGGTACCTTTTTGAACCTGAATCTATATATATATATATATATATATATATATATATATATATATATATATATATATATATATATATATATATATATAAAATATGGTGTGGGTTCAATAAAAAACCTCAATAGGTCGGCCCTGCAAACTACAGATCATCAAAATTTAGTTTTAACATATTATTTAATTATAAGATTTTTTTATTAATTTATAATCTTTACTTGAATTTTTTTTATTTTATATTGTTTATTTTATATATATATATATATATATATATATATATATATATATATATATATATATATATATATATATAGAGGGAGGTTCAATGGAAAATCACAATGCACCTGAAAACTTGTGAAAACCGTACTGCACCACCACAAATGCATCAAATTCCCGGCGTGATGCATCAAAATTCTCGCGTGATGCATCAAAATTCCCGCGTGATGCATCAAAATCCCGCGTGATGCATCACCTTATTTACGATCATGTCACCGCGTTTTTCATGAAATGCACCAAATCAGACGGTATGCGTAGGTTTTCATAGTTTTCACGTGCATAGTGGTTTTCCATTGAACCCACCCCTATATATATATATATATATATATATATATATAGAGGATCACTTTTAGGTTTTGATCAAGAGCCCCAAAAATGAATGTACCGGTCCTAATAGTTTGTAAATTTTAAGCAACTAAGAACAAATTTAATTTCAATTTCAACATTAAAATAAGATTTAAGTGGGTACATATATATATGAATAAGCTTTTGGATATGGTTTCTTCACAAACGATTTGTGTCATAGGGTTTGATTTTATGAATGAATGTGTGAATTAACAGTTTTAAATCATAATTGAAAGCATAGTAAATCTATAACAATAATAAGCAAAGTCAGATTGGACCTTATAAGATAGATACGCTGATTCGATCCTTTACTTGGTGCAGGAACCTTGTGTTTGACACAGTGGTTAAATCGGCCAAATGTGACCCAATTTTATGCTAGCAATGTCAAATTGATGTTCAAAATATGTTGTGTATATAATTTATGGTATTTAACTGATAGATTTCGATCAAATGATTAGCACAAATTGAATAGAATTGAAAATGATGAAAATTATGAACTGCAATTGATGAATATCGAGCTTGAGTCCGAGATTAATCAAAACTCAAATTGCAATTGAGTCCGAATCGCCAAACTTCTTATAGTTTGAATTTTTTGGAAGTTCCAACTTAATTAGCATAACAGTAGCTTGTTAATCGATAATCTTTTAATTAATTAAGCCGAATAAGAAAATCAGAATTTAAGCAGTAAAATTGGTGTGGTTGAGTGAGTACGTAACAAATGACGTATATGAACATGAAATAAATTAAGAAATATATGAAGCAGTTCAAAAAATAGCATATAATTTGTTTTACATATATAAATAAATACTATTAAATAAAAAGCGTGGATGCCACATGCCATGCTAAAACTAACGTTGAGCAATGGATGGAAAGCTTAACGGGAGCTTGTGCATGACACGACTTCCATGTGGATTCATCCTCCATTAAATTATTATTATTATTAAAAGATTTTTAGTCTATTATAATATATATATATATATATATATATATATATATATATATATATATATATATATATGTATGTATATATATATAGATTTGGGTTCAAATGAGTACCACTAGTTTTGCGGAGTACCGGAGGTACCTCGCTTAAAATCATTTTTTTTGAAATTTTTTTTCATAATCAAGTTTAAATTAATAATACAAGACTACTTGTAAAAAATCACACCTAAACACACACTAGAACTATGTGAAACGTGTGTGTTCACATGAAGTGTACTGTTGTGAACGTGCATTCACAACTAAGCATGTTCACATGAATTTTTTCACGTTCACATGACTTTTAAGATGATAGAAAGTGTAAATGAATATAATTTTTTACGAATAGCCTTATATTATTTGTATCTAAATGAATATGAAAAAAAAATTCAAAAAAAAAACTTTTTTCGGAGCAAGTTCACATCTGAAACCCGTGTGTTCACAGGTACTCACGGTACTCTGCATTTTTTAGGTACTTACACGAACCATATATATATATATATATAGGGTCAGGTTCTATGGGGCACCTGTATGCATTGTACACTTTGGGAACCTGTATGCACCGTTAGATCTTGAATTTTAATGGTTCAGATTGTAGTGGCAAAATGGTAATTAACTTGAAAATGGGTGCACAGGTGCATAACTTCTCGCGCTCGAAAGGGCAAAATCGGAAGATGCTTTAATTCAGAAAATATTCTATCCGAATCTAAACAAACATGATGCATCTTCATCCAATTTATTCGATTCGTCTTCAAACACGATGCATCTTCATCCAATTCAATTTCAAACATGATGCATTTCGACCATATTCATCTTCGTCTTTGTTCCATCATTATGCATCACCAAAATCGTGATGCATTTCGGCCATATTCATCCTCGTTTTTGTTCCATCATTATGCATCACCAAAATCGTGATGCATTTCGACATTTAAACGTGGATTTATGGGAAGGTGGTTGATCATTTTATTTATAATTGATAAATATTAAATTAAATTTTATAATTTAACAATATATTATTAAGCTATCCCAAAATGCCCTTAATGCATCATTTGTAAACAAGCAATGCATTTTTGGTTCCCATTTGGTTCCCGATGCATATGGTGCCCCATAGAACCTCAATCTATATATATATATATATATATATATATATAGGGGTGGGTTCAATGGAGAACCTTATGCATCGAAGAACCTTGGAGAATCACAATGCATCGCTAGAAAAACTGAAATGCATCACGTAGAAATCGATGCATCACGCGGGAGTTTGATACATCAAGTGGAAATAATGTAAAAATCGATGCATCACTCGAGAATTTGATGCATCACGTGGAAATAATGATGCATTACGGGGGAATTGTGATGCATTTGTAGTGGTGCATGGAGGTTCTTCAAGGTTCTTCGATGCATGGAGGTTCTCCATTGAACCCACCTGTATATATATATATAATTTTAGGTTCAGTGAGTACCACCTATTATACAACGCACCTAAAGGTACTACTCATAAAATTATTTTTTTTGAAATTTTTTTCACAAATATATTTTAATTAACGTTACAAAGATCATGTAAGTTTCACGCAAATTTGAACATTCTAAGTGCATGAAATCACGCATCACATAAATACACGTTCACATATATTCAAATTTATGTAAGTATACGTCCACATCATTTTTTAGGAGCTAGGAGAAGTTAATGTATGTGAAATTTACATACTATCTTCAAAATGTTAATTAAAACATGTTTATGGAAAAAAAGATTAAAAACGTTTTTTTTTAAGTTTGTACCTTCTGGTACGCTGTATAATGAGTAGTACTCTCTCGAACCATATATAGAAACAAACCAAGAAAAAACAAGTTTTTCATCATCAGCTGCGCTACAATAACCACAATTGCATGTACGTGTCATGGATGATCATATCAAAGCAATTTATTGGTAGGAAAGTGAAGGATATAACCTTAACAGCCATTTATGGCATCTTCATCATAAACATCATAATTTTATGGATCAAAGAAACAAATTAACTGGTATATATGTGGAACATTGGTCTATATATAAGAGCAATTAAAAAAACCGTTTGTGGTCACGAACATTCACCTGTAATAACTCCGGTTAGGCTACCCTCAAAGCGAGCAACCTCTTAGGATTAGACTGGTCACAAAGCGGATCGGAGACATACGCTACCCAAAAAATCAATATATTTAAATTAGGATTACAGAAAACATTCTTAAAAAATATTTATTAAGTATCTTTTTAAATCATGTTTAAATTAGGATAGCAAATATGATATCTAAATTTCACATATATTCGCACATTCAAAATATGCTCGGTTATGCGGGATTTTTTAAGGCGTTTTTAAAAAATTTTATAAGTCTTCTTAATTAACTTTTTTTTCATTGCAATGTTTATATCAACATTATAATTTACAAGTCAATGTATTAAATTTCGTATGTTTCCGACTTCTATAAGGTTTGCAAAATGTTACGTGAATGTATAGAGTTAAGCCATATATCCATGAAAGTTTCTACAAGGCCTAGAAAACTATTCCATGTTCTTTCTTACGTGGCATAAGTCTATTGATTCTTAATATTCATAACGAATAAAACGGTTTAGTTGATTCTCGATGACCATACACACATACATATGTGTGTGTATATCTATGTTTTTTTTTTTTTTTTTTTTTTTTTTTTTTTTTTTTTTTTTTTTTTGTAGTTCGTAGGAAGTATCATTGCTTTTGCAAGGTATCTCCACATATCATTGTAAATGAATTTTCTTTTTTCATATTATTGTATATATTAACATTATAAGTGTGCGGGTATTCACATGCTTTTAAGTTTTAAAAGTCTGTCGAATAATTATATGAATAAATGAAGAACTATGTGAATATGTATATAAATTCATTCATTCACAATCTTTTGATTATAAACTTAGAAAACTCATGGAATATAGGTTTCGTACGTTGAGAAAGAATCAACAAAATTGATTTCTACCTTTTCAATTGGTCAGCCACTTTTTTAATTTGTCAAATTGAAATTTATGATCTTTTCTAGATCTAAAAACTTCCATATTATTTTTATTATAAAAATTTGTATTTTATGTTATATTTCTTGAAATTTATTAACTTCCAGACAGTTGGACCGATGCATGAATTTGCAAACTCACCAATCACCATGGATAGACTTAGATCCAACCCATGACCCGAAAACCATATATCCTTTATTGATGATTTCATGAATGCAGATGAATCAAATTCAATAGATTAATTATCTGCAGGGTAGCTAGGCTAGTGATCTCATACCTGAGAAATTAATAATAAACCCTAAAAATAATAACAATAACAATAATAATAATAATAATAATAATAATAATAATAATAATAATAATAATAAGAAGGTTTAAATAAATAAAAAAGAAGTGGTTCTGAATTAGAAAGAAAAGATGTAGAGGAAAAAGGGATTTGATGAGGATAAAGTGTGGACAACACATGCTGTTCTAAACATTGCCTTAGATTAATGAATGGGAAGCTTACTTTGGCACGACCTCCACGTGAATTCATCATCCTATAATTATCTCATTAATTAATCTATATTTCTTAATTAATTAATACCTCCCAATAACTGATTGCATCTTCTATATATATATATATTTAAATACGATTTTTATTGATTTATTATTGATAAATATTTGAGCAGTTGTTTTTTCTAGCTATACATTCCAACGAATCAATCCAACTTGATTATTTAATATTAATAAATATTTTAATATTAACCGATGATCCATCCACATTAGTTTTTTTTCAAAATAAATAATTAGTTAGTTATTGTCACATAAAATTAAAATGCATTATATTCCCTGGGCCCACCTGAGCCCAATTTTTGTATTCCAAGATGATGTAGCCTCTCTTTTTATTTTTGTACAGGGCTGTTTAAAATAAATCAAAAATCCAACAACCGTTCGGATTTATATATAATTAAGGTTATGAAAAATTTTGGATTTTCAGTTGAACTGTCGTCCGTTTTAATATTGAACGTTGTAGGTTATTAAGAAAAATGTACAATCCTTGATTAAGAAATACATTTGTCATTTGTTGTGTAATTTTAGTTTATTTTAAGTTATTAAAAACAAATAATAAACTATAAAAGAATATAATTCCTTATGTTAAAAGCTTAAATCAACTAACTAAGCCCAATCTAGTTTATAGTATGTTTATGTCCAAATGTCACAAACCGTATAGTTTTCTGAATTGTGACCATCAACCCGAGTTTCCGATATGTGATTACTAGCGCTGTTGTCCAAATACCACAGATTAGACTTCACCGACTCACCCTCTTGCAAATTAAACTTCGGGGTTACATGTTCTTCATTTAACAAGATCACATCAGTTTCATCCTCCACAGTTGTCGTCATTAGAAGTGCAGGTTCTTCCTCACGAGTTTGTGACACATTTGCCTCCTGGTGGTTTCTATCACGACGGTGCTTATGACACTCGAATGCGTTGTGTCCGAACCCATCACAATTGTAGCACTGAAGCTTGCTCCGATCTCGAGCTCTAACGGTCTCACGATCCTGGTATCGGTTATGGTTGAAAGAGTTGTGTCGTCCGCCTCTTCCACCGCCTCTCGACCGACCACGACCTCTACCTCGGCCTCGATTCGTATTACTTTCTCTTTGTTGTGATCTTCCACCAGCAGATGATTCTCCCTCTGCCTTCTTAGCTCTTGACTGCCATTCCTCTCGGGTTAGCAAAAGCTGATTCGGTGCAGTTTCTGCCTGTCCACGTAGCCGCTCCTCATGGGCATTCAACCTTCCCACAATCTCTTCTACCATCATAGTGTCAAGATCACCAAATTGTTCTATCGTCGACACGATCTGGAGAAACTTAGTAGGCACGGCTCGTAGAAGTTTCTTCACATATGATTCTTCTACGGCATCTCCAAAAGCTCAAATGTTGTTAACGATATTGTTTAATTTCATTGCAAAATAGTCAACACATTCAGTTTCTTTCATCACCGGGACCTCAAACTCTGCCTTCAATGTTTGGATCTTCGCATTCCTCACTCGATCAGCCCCAAGGTACATCGTTTTAATGGTCTCCCATGCCTCCTTCGCCGATTGCTTCTCCTCCAGAGACAACAACATCTCTTCGGGGATTCCTTGATAGATAGCAGCCATCACCATCTTGTCTTTTCTTTCCTCCACGGCCTTTTTCGGATCCGTAGGCTCGATCGCTTCCCAAACTCCTTGGGCTTGCATGAAGACCTTCATCTTTATGGCCCATGCGGTAATGGAGGGTGATCTGCCCATCTTGCTTCTTTGCTGCGTCCATTGATGAGTTCTGAGCGTTCTGTCGAGGCATATACTTTGGCATTCAAGGTGAACCTGGCGGCTCTGATACAAAGTGTTATGAAAATAAATAAAAACGGGAGAGTATGCAGTCAAAAGCTTACTGCTTGAATCAATACAAATCAAAAATACGTGAAGGAAGTAAATACATAAACGAACTCCAAAAAACTAGGATGACTAATTCCACGAACTTATCAACTAACCCACTACTTATTTTGAATCTAAAAATACCGAGGACAAAATCAAATAAACTCTTAGGTACAACTCAATAGCATAAATGTACCACTGTGATGCAGAGAGAATTAAACTCCAACATAGATAACATGAATTCAATGGACAAAGGGGATAATAGGGAATTTCAATTCCTCAATTCTATCATTCCTCTTCAATATATACGTACATTAGCCACATTTTACAGTCATAATTAATGATCACTTTTTCGTCTGCTAGCTATACGAATCAGCCATCCGATTAATCACTATATATTATCGATCTCGATCTATGTATAATATATATGCACCAAGTTTGCCAGTTCAAGTTACACTTAATTGAAAGTTCATCTGTTTATCGATGGAAAGTGCAGAGCTTCTCCTTCAAAATTTCAGCCTCTATCTTCTGATCTCCTTGCACCTGATCAACACAACCGGATATCTTAATCACAGCGCTCAACGTGTTTAATTAAGTCGAAAGTTAATTAATTGAAGCAAAACAACTTAATAATTTCTCATTAATTTGTTGTGTTAGGAGTAGGCGTTAATTAATACCTGAAGATGAAGAGTGTTTAATAGCATCCCTTCCGATAAACATTTGAAAGTTGTCGCATTTAGCAAAACAAGTCTATCTTCTTCCTCCTGTAAGTATTCCAACACGTTTGACAATAACTCAATCTCCTTCTTTTCGGATGACGAAATCAGCTGGATGACGACTTCTTTCTCACCTAAAACGCTCACAGACGAAACTGCCATACCATTTTGTTTCTTGATGCCAAGATGGTGTTGTTTCGTATCAGCGATCGATGATGAACACGACCTCCAAAGGTTTTCTTTTTTACGTGTTAATGTCTCCACTTCTTTTTGTAGCTGGGGTATGTATTTCAGCGCACGAGACACAGTACCCGGGATGCTTACTTTTACCTTGGTCTGATCACTTGACATGGGTAGCAACGACCGAAGGAATGCGTACAAATCGTTAACCCTTTTACGACGATCTCGTTCACTTGCATTATGATTAAGCTTTTTTGCCACCACTTTATCATCTCCGGTACCACCAATATTTAAGGCTCCACCGGAAGAAATGGAAGTTTCTTCTGGTGCAAAATTATCATGGTGAAGGATTTGATGGTAATTTGTAGGGAAATCGAAAAGGGGAGAATGATATGAATTTGCTTCAACCTCTAGAGAAACGTACTCGTTATTGTTTTTGTTATCGTGCTGAAGATTATCGGCAGGGATGATCAGATCATCGACCAAAGGCCATCCGTAGGTCGTGGAAAACAAAGGAGGAGAGAATGCTAGCATCTTTAATAAATTTAATGTTCTTTATTTCTTTGTTAATTTTGGAGGATGATAGGTTAGTGTATTTATAAATGGATATATATAGTATACCCTCTTGCACTATAAAATTCAGTTTTGATAAGCTTTTACAATTTTAAAATTGTAATAGAAAAAAGAACATTCTTTCTTTCTTTTTCTTCTTCTCTCTCTCTCTCTAACTATATATATATATATATATATATATATATATATATATATATATATATATATATATATATATATATATATAGATTGAGGTTCTATGGGGCACCATATGCATCGGGAACCAAATGGGAACCAAAAATGCATTGCTTGTTTACAAAGGGTGCATTAAGGGCATTTTGGGAATGCTTAATAATATATTGTTAAATTATAAGATTTAATGTAATATTTATCATTTATTTAGGAAACTAAATAAAATGATCAACCACCTTTCCATAAATCCATCATCTTCTCTCTCTTTCCCTTTCTCTTTCATGGCTAGCCTCTCTCCATCTCTCTTTCTCTCAACCAGTTTTCACGACAATGATAAACACATTGAAGACGTTGATAACACGTTTAAATTTCAGAGATGCATCACGAAATTAACACGTTTAAATGTCGAAATGCATCACGATTTTGGTGATGCATAATGATGGAACAAAGACGAGAATGAATATGGTCGAAATGCATCATGTTTGAAATTGAATTGGATGAAGATGCATCGTGTTTGAAGACGAATCCAATAAATTGGATGAAGATGCATCATGTTTGTTTAGATTCGGATAGAATATTTTCTGAATTCAAGCATCTTCCGATTTTGCCCTTCCGCGCACGAGAAGTTATGCACCCGTGCACCCATTTTCAAGTTAATTACCTTTTTGCTACTACAATCTGAACCATTAAAATTCAAGATCTAACGGTGCATACAGGTTCCCAAAGTGCACAATGCATACAGGTGCCCCATAGAACCTGACCCTATATATATATATATATACACACACACACACACAATTTTATATATTAGCACAAACTGAATCAAATTGAAAATGTTGAAATTATGGAGCTAAGTCCGATCGAGATTACTCAAAATGCAATTGAGTTCAAATCTCGGAACTTCTTATGGTTCGAATTTATTGGAAGTTCCAACTTAGCATAACAGTACTAGCTTGTTAATTAATCGATAATCTTTTTAATTATTTAAGCCAAATAAGAAAATGAGAATTTAAGCAGTAAAATTGGTGTGGTTGAGTGAGTACGTAACAAATGACGTATATGAACATGAAATAAAGAAATATGAAGCAGTTCAAAAAATAACATATAATTTCTTTTACATATAATAATATAAATATATTATAAATAAAAAGCGTGGATGCCACATGCCATGTTAAACTTACATCGAGTAACGGATGGAAAGCTTACCGGGAGCTTGTGCATGACACGACTTCCATGTGGATTCATCCTCCATTAAATTTTATATATATATATATATATATATATATATATATATATATATATATATATATATATATATATATATATATATAGGGTCAGGTTTTATGGGAAACCTGTATGCATTGTGCAACTTGCGAACCTCCAAACACCGTTAGATCTATAATTTCAATGTATCAGAGTTTAGTGGCAAAAGGGTAATTAAGTTGAACTTTGTTGCATCGGTGCACAACATATCACGCGCGGAGGGGCAAAATTGGAAGAAGGTTCATTTAGCTAAAATTCACCTTCCTTCGTTGCATACCGCGATTCTAGCCCTCCTTCCATAATTCGTATTTGCTCCGGATTTCGCTCAAGATTCCTCCCTCCATCTTTATCCCGAAAATCACTCATGCATACTCAAATAGATTAAGTTTTGTTCTTCAAGTACACAAATACAATGCATACGGTTCAAGGGTTTTCAAAAAAAAAGGGAAAAAGCAAACATTCACGTGCGAACAACCGGTTTTTTTTCGCCGTTGCAACTTCGATTATTTTGTTAAATGGAAGTGCATTGTTGCATATTTCGTGTTCATTGAGGTGTTTAGTTCATAATCGAAGTGCGTATTTCGTATTTGAGGGTTTTTATGCCCTAGTTAGTTTTGGGTTCAATCGGTAGGGTGTTTAGTTCATAATCGAAGTATGTGTTTATGAAGGTTTGAGTTGCATCTCTTTTTAAATGCATTATGTCTCGACTTTCAATATGCATATTAAGGTAATTTCAGTATGCATATAAATTCAATTTTAATAATGTTTATGCATTGAAGACAAACATATAAATTCAATTTCAATCGGATGTCTAGCTACGGGTGTAGAGATGAAAACCGTATGAAGACATGCATGGATTGAAAGTTAAAACAAATGCAATCTATCATAACTAAAAACTCCACGATTTTAACAATTAACATAATATATATCCGGTTATTTGAATATAGAATATTTTAAATATGTTAATCTAACTAAATAATTGATTAAATTTTCAATTATGCCCTTATTGCATCCTTATTTAATATATTGTGCATTTTTTGTTCCCCGGTTCACAATGCATCGTGGTGCCCCATAGAACCTCTATATATATATATATATATATATATATATATATATATATATATATATATATATATATATATATATATATATATATTGTGAAGACCACCCCTTCCGGGGCAGTTCTCACCAGTCTAGGTCCCACATATAGCAATACAATATCAACCAAACTAAGATAGAGTAATTTTAATGCGGAAAATTAAATTACAGTACAAATTATTAGGGTTTAAGTTTAATACAGATTACCAATTTTAAATTAAACTTATAAAGGGTACTTTCTAATCTAGTTCATGTCATCAGATAATCAATTCAATCTACCCATACCACCACAGTTTCATCTGCCAATCAGTACCGAAATATTTTGTTGAGTAGTGGTCAATGAAAACTTCGACTTGATTCTTTGTAGACCTAAGAACTAGGTCCAGCAGGTGACTTTCCTTTGCCTTTACCTGTAAAATTATAATGCAACATCAACATCTGTAAGCAAAGCTTAGTGAGTTTATAGATTTTCAATATTAACATGCGTGTCAAGCGGAGTCATAATTCTAAGCGTGATAAGTCTTGGCTGCCGCTACAGCCCTCATCATGATTGAGATATAGTATCTTAAGATCGGATGATGTTCAAACCACACTCACGCTTATATCGTGGGGATCAGCCACATACTGGGCTAGCTACCAGTAGGTCAACATGGCCGAACATCGGAGGTCATTACCAAGTTCGTGAGAACTGGTGGAATAGCCGGGTCTAGAACAATAGACCATAAGGGCTAGTCAAGCTGAATAAATCTTATCAAGTCTGATCAATGAAATAAGCATAAGTCTTAGGAGTCATGATAGCAACGAATCATAAAGCAAAGTCTGAAGTGCTAATAATTGCAATATGAAATGATAAGCAAATAGCTATCATGATTCACTGGGCAACACCCATCCATGGTGTGCACAGGTCTCAATCCAGCTGATAAATGAATGTCAAATAATGTAACAGCATCAATATATCTCAAACGGATCTTTGCATGTTCAATTTGAATATCTATAACTCACAGTGTTGGGTCTTGGTCAAACAGATATACGAATCTGCCACCTGAGTTATCTCAGGATTTTGTCTTTCTGTTCTGTCAAATCAAGTCTCTGACCCGCTTTAAATCTTTTAAAATCTTTGTCTAAATGTTCAGAATTTCACTGAACCTGTCCAGAATTATTATAATATACCATATCAATATCATATCATTATCATCTTTTCTTTTAGTCGTTAAAATCTTTATTTTATCTGATTCTGATAACTTGTTCGTTCATAATTCATACTTTCATATATATTCGAATCTAGGATGATAGATTCGAACATATACATTTCGAGTTTGGGGTATTAGATTCGAAACACCTATCATTCGAATCTAATGGCTTAGATTCGAAGATCATACAAAATAGATTCTAGGGAATAGATTCGAATTAGTGATATAGATTCAAGCCATCCATAGACTCGAATCATACATAGATTCGAAACCCACACACAACTCGAGTCTAAGGATACAGATTCGAAACTTTAGCCATTCGAATCTAATGGCTTAGATTCGAAACTCACTCATTCGATTCTGTTCTAAGTATTTTTCGAATCTGATCATAATGTTCTCGAACCTGATCATATTTGCAACTCTAAAACATGAATTTCTAAGGAATAAATCACAAATATGATCAATATTAAGCCTATGTTTGATTATATTATACTTATTCTAGTTAAAATTCATAAAAATAGCTTTAGATTTCATAAAACTTAACAGATTCGAAATACCGTATATGTATAAAACGTAAAAATATAAAAATCTTACCTCAATTCGTATGAACTCACGCAGGAATTAGTATATTCGCGTAGTATTCTCCGAGATCTTCCTAACGGTATATATATCTTGATAATCGGACGGTCGGTTTAGGAGAATTTCTAGAGAGAAGGTAGAGAGAGAAAGCTAGAGAGAGAGTTTAGAGAGAGAGAGTTAGAGAGAGAGAGCAAAATTCTGATTTGAATCTAATTTCTCGTTTATATACGTCGTCTAGTTATATTTGCTAGCTAACTCACTTTTATTTTTGTATATTATATCTCTTTTATTTAATTTTCTTTAATAATTAATTAATTCATAAATTAAATATTTATATAATTTAATAAATATTTCATCACTTAATTAAATTATAATTCAAATAATATAACTTGATTACATTATCGGTTCAAATTATTACAGAATTTACGACTAGATCAAAATTAGGTTGTTACAGAATGGGCTCCACCACGCACAAACTTCGTCCCCGAAGTTAGCTAGATTCGAACAGACCGGGATATGTAGCTTTCATAACATCTCTCAATTCCCAAGACTGATGCGAACCTTTGTGGTGTTTCCACTGGACGAGCACCATCTGTATCTCTTTATTCCGAAGCTTTTTGGTCTTCGAGTCCAGAATACGTTCTGGCTCTTCAACCACGCGAAGCTTCTCATCAATCTGCAGGTTAACATGTGGTATCTGAACTTCCCTTTCATCAGCTAAACTCTTTCTCAGATGACTGACATGAAATACAGGATGTATTCCCGCTAAGTCAGCCGGTAGTTCAAGACGATAAGATTGATTTCCAATCTTTTCCACAATCTTGAACGGACCGATAAATCTTGGAGCTAGCTTGTTTCTCTTAATGAACCGCACCACATTCTTCATTGGAGATACTTTCAGCATCACCCAATCGTTAACCGCAAAACTTATTGATCTATGCCGGTTATCATAATATGACTTCTGCCTGCTCTGAGCTTCAAGAATATTTCTTCTAACAAGTTGAATCTTTTCGTGTGTTAACTGTAGAAGAGCAGGTCCTGCTATTGGCGATTCGCCTGTTTCACGCCAACAGGTAGGAGTTCTGCATTTTCTTCCGTATAAAGCTTCAAAAGGAGCCATCTTGATTGTTGAATGATAACTGTTGTTATATGAGAATTCGACCAACGGCAAGTGGTCATCCCAGTTACCACCTAGATCAAGAATGCAGGCACGAAGCATGTCTTCTAGAGTTAAGATAGTACGCTCACTCTGGCCATCTGCATTTGGATGATAAGCAGTACTCATAGAAATCCGAGTACCCATCCCTTCTTGTAATGCTTGCCAGAATCTGGATGTGAAGCGACTATCACGATCAGAAACGATAGACTTTGGCACACCGTGACGAGAAATAATTTCAGAGATATACAGCTGCGCCAATCTATCGAGAGAATATGTTTCTTTCATCGGAATGAAATGTGCTGATTTCGTTAATCGGTCAACGACTACCCATATGGAGTCGTGCTGTCTTTTGGTCTTTGGCAGCTTCGTAATGAAGTCCATTGTTATATGCTCCCACTTCCATTCAGGAACTGGCAGTGGTTGCATATCCCCGAAGGGTTTCTGATGTTCTGCCTTAACCATCTGACATACTCTGCAGCTTTCAACACATTTTCCAATGTCCTTCTTCATTCCTGGCCACCAGTAATCAGCTTTCAGATCAAAATACATCTTTGAGCTGCCAGGATGAATAGATAACTTGGACTGATGAGCTTCGGACAGAAGAGTGCTACGAATAGAACCATATTTAGGAACCCAGATTCGGTTTCCCTTGAGACAGTGAAGTCCCAAATGGTTCAGAGTCAGAAATTGTAACTGCCCTTTAAGATTTTCAGAATCTATGTTCTCTTCTTTCAGCGCTTCGGTTTGAGCAACTCGAATATCTTCAATAAGATCAGAAGAGAATATAACTGGAGTTAGGGCATAGCAGCACTTTTCAGGATACACTTTTCTACTCAATGCATCCGCGACAACATTTGCTTTGCCGGGATGATATAAGATCTCGCAGTCATAATCCTTGATAAGCTCCAAGGATCGACGCTGTTTCATGTTCAGATCTTTCTGAGTAAAAAGGTATTTGAGACTCTTATGATCGGTGTAGAGCTGACACCGAGTCCCATAAAGATAATGCCGCCAGATTTTTAGAGCAAAGGTGACGGCAGCCAACTCAAGATCATGAGTTGGTGCACTTTTCTCGTAATCCTTTAATTGCCTTGAAGCGTAGGCAATTACTTTTCCCCTTTGCATAAGAACACATCCTAAGCCAGTACCAGAAGCGTCGCTGTAAACAACGAAATCGTCGTTACCTTCTGGCAAGGCTAGGATCGGCGCTTGAATCAACTTTTGTTTCAGAATATCGAATGCCTCTTGCTGTTTATCGGTCCAAACGAAAGGAGTATTCTTCCGTGTTAGCATTGTAAGCGGCACAGCAATCTTTGAGAAGTCCTTTATGAATCGCCGATAATAACCGGCCAATCCAAGGAAACTTCTTATTTCAGAGGCATTGCGAGGCGTTTGCCATTTCTGAACGGCCTCGACTTTCGAAGGATCAACAGAAATTCCTTCGCCAGAAACAACATGGCCAAGGAACTGGATCTATAAGAATCAAGATAGAAATTCAAATTCTGAAATGGATCATAGAATAGTTAAGGAAACAGCTCAAGACTTATATAATAGAGATTATACCTGTCTGAGCCAAAATTCGCACTTAGAGAATTTTGCGTAGAGTTTTTCTTTTCTTAATAACTCTAGCAATTGCCGCAGATGAATAGAATGATCAGCCTCCGTTTTGGAGTAAATCAGAATATCGTCTATGAACACGATAACTGATTTATCCAACATTGGTCTGCACACGCGATTCATGAGATCCATGAACGCCGCTGGTGCATTCGTTAATCCAAACGGCATTACGAGAAATTCGTAATGACCGTATCTTGTACGGAAGGCTGTCTTTGGAACGTCTTCTTCTCTGACTTTTAACTGATGATACCCAGAACGGAGATCTATTTTTGAAAAGTAACTGGCTCCTTGTAACTGATCAAACAGATCATCGATTCTGGGCAGAGGATACTTATTCTTTATTGTAACCTTGTTCAACTCGCGGTAATCGATGCACATACGAAAAGTTCCGTCTTTCTTTTTAACAAACAGAACTGGTGCACCCCACGGAGAAGAACTCGGTCGGATAAACTCCTTTTCTAACAGTTCTTGCAGTTGCTTTGACATTTCCTGCATTTCTGCAGGTGCAAGTCTGTATGGAGCTTTCGCAATAGGAGCCGCACCAGGAACCAAGTCAATACTAAACTCGACTTGACGTTCTGGTGGCACTCCAGAAATGTCGTCAGGGAATACGTCTGGGAACTCACAGACGATAGGAATGTCAGATAATGATTTCTTTTGGGCTTCAGAAATAGATTCAGATGCGACATAGCATACGTAGGATTCATGACCCTTAGATAAATACTTATGTGCTTTTTCAATGGAAATGAAGCAGTGATCACCTTTTCGCTTTTCGCCTTTAATCTCTAACACTCGGCCGTCTGTAGTCTTGATTCGGATGATTCGGCGGTTGCAGACAATAGTAGCTTCATTTTTCGTTAGCCAATCCATGCCGATAATAACGTCGAACTCTTTTAATGGAATCGGGATAAGATCGAGATTAAATACAATGTTATCGACGAGTAGAGTGCAGTTTCGATAAACGGAATCAGCCATAACAAAGTTGTTACTGGCTGTCTCAATGTCTAGAATCACAGGGAGTTTTGATGGAGCTTTATGTAATCTTGATGCAAAAGAAGTCGATATAAAAGAACGACTTGCGCCAGAATCAAATAATATACGTGCCGGAATCGAATTAAGTAAAAACATACCCGTAACTACATCAGGCGTTTCTTTGGCTTCCTCGGCAGTGATTTGAAAAGCTCGTGTCCGGGCAGTTGGCGTTGCAGCAGAACTTTTTCCCGAAGAACCTCCCGCAGATGATTGAGACTGATATCGCGGCCCGCTTCTACATTGATACATGAAGTGCCCTCGTTTCCCGCACTTTGCACATCCACGTCCCTGCTGTGGACATTCCTCGCTGCTATGACCTATCATGTTGCATGAAAAGCAAGTGACATCTTCTGGATTGCACAACCCCATGTGTGACTTTCTGCATCGCCTACAGAATCGTGGTTCGTTTGTAAGGGAATACGCTTGGGCTTTCGGTTGTGAATTATGCTGATAGGATTGCTGAGTCTGAGATCTATTTGGCTTAAAGAATCTGCCAAATCGCTGTTTCTTTGGAGGAGACGGGTTCATCGGATTGGTAGACGGAGCGTATAGCTGATCGCCGTAATCTAGATATCCTCTCTCGATTTGTCTTGCAGCTTCAACCATTTCCAAGTAACTCTTATATTTAATTGCGCTCATCGGATGTCTGTATCTAGGGTTGAGTCCTACTCGGAACCTATTCATTTTCCTTTCTTCGGTAGCAACCTGGTATGAAGAGTAACCACATAGACGTGAAAACTCGTGTTCATATTCATCAACTGTCTTCGTTCCCTGAGTCAGCTGCATCAGTTGTACTTCCATTTTATCTCGCTGGTCGACCGGGCAGTACTTGGCATTAAACATTTCGAGGAATTGTTCCCATTCTAAAGTCTGAATCACCTCCTCACCGTATATGCTTCTCTGTGTCTTCCACCATGCACGAGCAGCTCCAATAAACAACGCAGATGCGTAGCTCACTTTCTTAGAATCTAAACAGTCAGAGATTCTAAATATTTCTTCCGTATGACTGATCCAATCCATCGCCTGAATCGGATCAACTGTACCCTCGAAATTCAGGGCACCGCTTGCTTTGAAATCCTTAAACTTACAGCCTTTAGGCTGCTCGATTTGGGTTTCAGGGGTAGAGTTATCAGAATCAGATTCTTCATTCTGAACTTGCTTATCTTTTCGTTTATTTTTCTTATCATTACGTCTTTTAGCTTCGGCCTCATCTCTGGCCTGAAACTGTTCTTGCATAATCTTATTCTGTTGTTCTGAGTGTTGTGCTAGTAATTGTTGCATCATCTCAAACATTTGTTGTGGGGTCATGTTACTTGGTATGTCGCCTGATCCTGATCCTGACATCTTCTACTGAAAATTAAAATCAATTAACTATCAGTTTATAGACTTAGATCTATGTACCCTTTTCCCATCCTAAATAGTCTGTACATCCTATCTCAGTTCAATCCACCTAAATGATTGATATATATGTATTGCTTCAGTTTGAGATCAAGTATACTTACGTAATACTTGATTCACTCAAACTAGTGCTCTGATACCATCCTGTGAAGACCACCCCTTCCGGGGCAGTTCTCACCAGTCTAGGTCCCACATATAGCAATACAATATCAACCAAACTAAGATAGAGTAATTTTAATGCGGAAAATTAAATTACAGTACAAATTATTAGGGTTTAAGTTTAATACAGATTACCAATTTTAAATTAAACTTATAAAGGGTACTTTCTAATCTAGTTCATGTCATCAGATAATCAATTCAATCTACCCATACCACCACAGTTTCATCTGCCAATCAGTACCGAAATATTTTGTTGAGTAGTGGTCAATGAAAACTTTGACTTGATTCTTTGTAGACCTAAGAACTAGGTCCAGCAGGTGACTTTCCTTTGCCTTTACCTGTAAAATTATAATGCAACATCTGTAAGCAAAGCTTAGTGAGTTTATAGATTTTCAATATTAACATGCGTGTCAAGCGGAGTCATAATTCTAAGCGTGATAAGTCTTGGCTGCCGCTACAGCCCTCATCATGATTGAGATATAGTATCATATGATCGGATGATGTTCAAGCCACACTCACGCTTATATCGTGGGGATCAGCCACATACTGGGCTAGCTACCAGTAGATCAACATGGCCGAACATCGGAGGTCATTACCAAGTTCGTGAGAACTGGTGGAATAGCCGGGTCTAGAACAATAGACCATAAGGGCTAGTCAAGCTGAATAAATCTTATCAAGTCTGATCAATGAAATAAGCATAAGTCTTAGGAGTCATGATAGCAACGAATCATAAAGCAAAGTCTGAAGTGCTAATAATTGCAATATGAAATGATAAGCAAATAGCTATCATGATTCACTGGGCAACACCCATCCATGGTGTGCACAGGTCTCAATCCAGCTGATAAATGAATGTCAAATAATGTAACAGCATCAATATATCTCAAACGGATCTTTGCATGTTCAATTTGAATATCTATAACTCACAGTGTTGGGTCTTGGTCAAACAGATATACGAATCTGCCACCTGAGTTATCTCAGGATTTTGTCTTTCTGTTCTGTCAAATCAAGTCTCTGACCCGCTTTAAATCTTTTAAAATCTTTGTCTAAATGTTCAGAATTTCACTGAACCTGTCCAGAATTATTATAATATACCATATCAATATCATATCATTATCATCTTTTCTTTTAGTCGTTAAAATCTTTATTTTATCTGATTCTGATAACTTGTTCGTTCATAATTCATACTTTCATATATATTCGAATCTAGGATGATAGATTCGAACATATACATTTCGAGTTTGGGGTATTAGATTCGAAACACCTATCATTCGAATCTAATGGCTTAGATTCGAAGATCATACAAAATAGATTCTAGGGAATAGATTCGAATTAGTGATATAGATTCAAGCCATCCATAGACTCGAATCATACATAGATTCGAAACCCACACACAACTCGAGTCTAAGGATACAGATTCGAAACTTTAGCCATTCGAATCTAATGGCTTAGATTCGAAACTCACTCATTCGATTCTGTTCTAAGTATTTTTCGAATCTGATCATAATGTTCTCGAACCTGATCATATTTGCAACTCTAAAACATGAATTTCTAAGGAATAAATCACAAATATGATCAATATTAAGCCTATGTTTGATTATATTATACTTATTCTAGTTAAAATTCATAAAAATAGCTTTAGATTTCATAAAACTTAACAGATTCGAAATACCGTATATGTATAAAACGTAAAAATATAAAAATCTTACCTCAATTCGTATGAACTCACGCAGGAATTAGTATATTCGCGTAGTATTCTCCGAGATCTTCCTAACGGTATATATATCTTGATAATCGGACGGTCGGTTTAGGAGAATTTCTAGAGAGAAGGTAGAGAGAGAAAGCTAGAGAGAGAGTTTAGAGAGAGAGAGTTAGAGAGAGAGAGCAAAATTCTGATTTGAATCTAATTTCTCGTTTATATACGTCGTCTAGTTATATTTGCTAGCTAACTCACTTTTATTTTTGTATATTATATCTCTTTTATTTAATTTTCTTTAATAATTAATTAATTCATAAATTAAATATTTATATAATTTAATAAATATTTCATCACTTAATTAAATTATAATTCAAATAATATAACTTTATTACATTATCGGTTCAAATTATTACAGAATTTACGACTAGATCAAAATTAGGTTGTTACATATATATATATATATATATATATATATGGACCACCTTTAATGCAGTGCACCAGAAGATACCACTCTTAAAATTATTTTTATGAATTGTTTTCATGAACATGTTCTAATTAACATTACACAGATGATATATGAATTTCACGCAAATCCGAACACTCTAAGTGCATGAAATCACGCATCACATAAATGCGCGTTTACATACATTCAAAATTATACAATTGTGTGTTCACATCATTTTTTAGGAGATAGGAGATGTGAATGTATGTGAAATTTACATATGATCTCATAATGTTAATTAAAACATGTTCATGAAAAAAATTTAAAATTTTTTTTAAGGTGGTACCTTCTGGTGCGCTGCATAACGAGTGGTACTCTCTCGAACCATATTCTACACATTCACACATGTGTGTGTTCAAAAAGGTACCCATAAAAATCAAGGGTACCAAGGGTACACTTCTAAAGCCACAAGATTAAAAAAACAAGGGTTGTGATCAAAGAAGATAAAATCATCCCTCCCCTTGAGCTGGAACTCTGGAAGGGTGTTTTCGTAATAACAACGATCGTTTAACCCTAACAAATTATTACAAAATCATATTCTTCAACACTTATTGAATCATTCATAACACTTATTTGATCATTCACAATAATTATTTGATCATTCACAAGAGTTATTTGACTATTTTATAATTCTTCTACACTCATTTGATCATTCACAACACGTATTTGATCATTCACAAGAATTATTTGACCATCCACAACACTTATATAATCATTCACAACACTTATTTGATCATTCACAATAATTATTTGACCATTCACAATTCTTCAACACTTCTTTGATCATTCAAATAATTATTTGATCATTCACAAGAGTTATTTGACTATTTATAATTCTTTTACACTTATTTGATCATTCATAACACGTATTTGATCATTCACAAATATTATTTGACCATTCACATACTTATTGATCATTCACAGCACGTATTTGATCATTCACAAGAGTTATTTGACTATTTATAATTCTTTTACACTTATTTGATCATTCACAACACGTATTTGATCATTCACAAATATTATTTGACCATTCACATACTTATTGATCATTAACAACACGTATTTGATCATTCACAAATATTATTTGACTATTCACATACTTATTGGTCATTCACAACACTTTTTTTTTTATCATTCACAACACTTAATTGATCATTCAAAATACTTAATTAATCATAAACAACACTTATAAAATGATCATCACAACACTTAATTGATCATAGTATATTGATAATTTGACCATTCGTCTGATGTTATATGATCATCCACAACACTTATTTGATCATTCGCAATACTTATAAAATGATCATTCACAACACTTATAAAATGATCATTTACAGGTAAAACAATTAGTTTCTCAAATAGTTTATTACTAAAAAAACCAACTTTCGTTTTCAATTTTCACGATTAAGTCTCTGGACTTTCTTTTCCTTGTTTAGGTCACTGTATCGTTTACCGATTAGTGACCTGTTAAAAAAGTCAAATTAATATATAGTTTTGAATAAGACAAAAGTTGTTTAGATACTTAAACACTTGGAAAAAAATACAGTGACTTAATCGATAAATTCATGAAAATTCGTACGGTTTTTTCAATATTAACCCAAACAAATTATTACAAAATCATATTCAGCTTCGTAGGTCAATTTTGTATAAATAATGAATACAAGTAAATGATGCTTTTGGACCACAAAGTCATTGTTCACAAAACCTTAATTAACGTACTTTGCATATATGCATATCATTGTTTAGTAACTGAATTGGTTAAGGCTGCAATTAAAACGATTTTTTATACTTACACACTTTGTTATATATGCGTATAGTACCACTAATTAACCACGTACACATACCATCTTTTGAAATGAATTTTCATTTGGGAACATTCCGATCGAGCAGGTGAGAGAGCATCGATCTACTACGTACATTTCTAGTTACTTAATTTGATGTTTCAAGCTGTTTTTTGGTATAGGAAAACGAAGGATATAACCTTAACAGCCATTTATGGCATCTTCATCATAAACACCACATTTTTATGGATCAAATTAAGAAACAAATTAACTTGTATATATGTGGAACATTGGTCTATATATAAGAGCAATTAAAAAAACCGTTTGTGGTCACGAACATTCACCTGTAATAACTCCGGTTAGGCTACCCTCAAATTAAGTGGGTGACGTCTTAGGAT
>JAANYP010004524.1:0-45000 GCA_020465985.1 Centrapalus pauciflorus | reverse complement strand
ATCAAGATTAAGTCTATGTACTCATGAAGCATATGATCAATGAGACATCTACAAGCTTATTAGAAAAGACATATATTAAAAGGCAAATTACCAAGAAATGTAATGTAAAGTTTTTTAGGTCAAGAAAGATAAAATAAAATTCATATTTGACAAAAACGGGTATTGATAACCAATTAAGAAGGTAAATTTTTAATTTTATGCTCCCTTTTTTATAAAAGAATAATATTTGATTATTTTTTGTTGACCTAAAATTTGAATGTCATGTCCTTTCTCGGCTAAAGAAAAATTTTACATTACCTTTTGTAACATCCCGGATTTGAGCCTGGTACGTGGATTTAATTTATTGGCTCATTATTTTAATAATTATTGCGTTGTTCCAATTAAATCCCGTTTCGTGGATTTAACGTGTCGAGACCGAGTGATACGTGTCTCCGAGTTGATAATTAGCGGATTATTATTAATTATGAGACCGTGGATTTAATTGGGCCCGAATGATATTAATTGTGAAAAAGTGATATCGGGTCAGGGTTAATGGGTTTGGAACCGGCTAAAAATGAGAACGTATATATGCTGCTTCTTCCTTTTCTTCCTTATCCATTGAGAAAAACCCTAAAAGGTGTGAGTGTGTATTTGTGAGAGACTCCAGCAGAGGGAATTACTCCTTTTACTCCAGAAAATTGCCTGGGAAGCTTGGATTCAAGCTGAGAATCTTTATCATCTTGTGTTCTTGAGTTTGCAAAGGTAAGAATTTGTGATTTTGGGTAGCTAAATCTTGAGATATGTATGTGTTTTATGTGGGGTTTGGTTTCTATAGTATATGGGTTGTACATGTATGAGTCTGGTGTCTCCTTGTTGCTGGAATCGATTAAGGAGTGGAAATTCTCCTGGATAGCCATGAAAATCGCAGGTCAAGGTGCATAGCACCGCTTGGTCGCGGCGCGAGCCGCAGCCTGCAGGGGAAATCCGGCTTGGTCATTTAAAGGGAGTTTGAGGTTGTTAATGGTTTGGGATCCTTTGGGATAGTGTCAGGTTGAATTATCCAGGGTTTTGGGTCTCGGTGGGAGTCTCGTTAAGGGATTTCGGGGATCGGTTATCCGTTCGAGAATGTGTTTCGGGTTTAATTCAATTGTGATAATTATGTTCGACTTGAGTTATGTGATTGTTGAGCTTGTGTTAATATGTGGGATTCGTGACAATTACAGGTTCTAGCCGATCACGAGCCAAGTCGCGCTAAGAGTTTCGGGTTTCAAGTCGAAATCGGGTAGTCGGTGAGTACTCGAGTCCTTTTAAAACGCATGTGCATACTTTCGAGTCGTCTATGTGATTGTGATATATACGTGTATGAGATTGTGTTATAGCGCGCAGGTATGAATTTCTCTACCCTATACGTGCTATATGTGTTTGAGTTGCAGGTGTCCGCGATATGTGATCGCGCAGGCTGACTGTCCCTAACCAGTCATGAAGTATGAGACTGTATATATACAGCAGTGTTATTGTCTAGTCGCTCCTGTGCCTATTGTGAGCTAACCGCTGCTGTGTGCGGCTTGTTAGCTGGGGAACGGCGTCCCCTCCTGAGCAGAGATACGTGTTATGCATCGAGTTGCATATGTGTGATGAGATATATGTGTTGTGCGTGTTATGTGTTTTTACCTGCAGTGTCTAACCCTCGCGTACTCACGAGCTGTCCAGCTTATGTTTTCGAGTCCTGTGTGTCTCAGGCAGTCATACCGTAGGATCACAGCCGCAGCAGCCGAAGTAGAGATCGGGGCAGTCTAGAGTTGTGTGTGCTGACTGTCTTTTGATATTAGACTTCAGAACTGTTATATGTACTTTGTACTTGATCAGCACTGTGTTAGCTATCAGTAGTTAGTATTTATCAAACGAATCAGTGTGTATGTGTTGTATCAGCATGTGACTTGATGTATGACAGCTTATGTGTTAAAGTTTTAATTAATAGTGTTTTTCGCTAATCCTGTGACATGTGTACTTTGAGATGCTTGCGTTATTGCCACTTATGATTGATTAATGACGTGGCAGTTGTATGAGAATTGTGGGTGTTACACCCTTCTTGGCAAAAAAAAATTACAATACATTTACTGTCAGTTATATTTTATATTGTTTTTCTTGACTATATTAAATAAGGTACAAAAATGTACAAAAAAAGTTTTTATAATCCACAACAATGTTGTGAACAAAATTATATTTTACATGATTTACAAACCTATAAAGCTTTTATCGATATGAATGTCAAAAAATTCTAATCTACAAAGTTTCAAGGGAATGCCTTGAGTATAAATAGGTGCTCTCCTCCTCTCTACACGTCATTTCTTAACAATAGAACAAGCTTTGATTTCCTTCAAGTAAATGGTTCTGTAAGGCTGAAAATACCATTGGATTTAACGACTAAGTTAACGAAAGTTAGATTGAGAGACCAAAATGTTACATAAATTCGTATTATAGTACAATCTAAGTACTTACTTTGCTCGAGGGATCAAATTCATAACTTTTTATAAACCTCAAGGACCATTTATGTACTTTAATCTAAACTTTAATTAGCCATAACTCAATATTAATAAATTACTAAAGGATCAGAAAATTCCATTTACCGTTCAAAAATATGGGATGTTACATATAATACATTTAAAATGATTATATTACCTTTACTAACTTTTTTATTATGGAAGTACTCAAAAATTAATTTTAAGGGTATGATGGTTATTTTATAATAAAATTGTTGTGTGTGAAAAAATTTATTGTATAATGTATACAAACCATCTTCTTTCATTAAAAATATGTATTTTGAATATATTATTTATTATTAGGGTTTATTATATATGAACTAAATAAATATGTTTTCACATTTTTTTTTTACGTTTTCCGTCCCTCCATGTAATTTTTTTTCCATTAAAGTTCTCAAGTTAATTTTTTATTTCTGGTTCAATGATATTTGGCTATTAAAATCCGGTTTTTAATTTTTTAAAAACTCGGTTTACCGATTATAACTGAGTTCTAATAGTCAATTTCACAAAACTAGAAAAGAAAAATTAACTCTAGGACTTTTCTCAAAATTTAAACATTCAGAATCGAAAACGTAAAAACTGTGAAAACACGTCAGGTTTTTTTTTATAATAATCCGTCATTATTATACATAAAAACCTTGAATCAGCATATATATTTCTGCGGCTACATAGATAATGCGTAGTTATTAGTTAATTAGCATTGTTATAAATACTCCAACCTATCATCTTGACTTAACAACTCATTCTACTAGCTAGCATTATAACATACACAAAAGAAAGATCATTTAATTTAATTAATTTATTAATAAGAATGCTATCATTATCGCCTCCTTTGTTTTCCACAAACTATGGTTGGCCCTTGGTCGACGATCTGGTCTTTGCTGATAATCATATTCAGCAATATAACAATGGCGTCTCCATAGCAAATTCATATCTTGATTTTCCTACGTATGATCAAATCCTGCACCATAACTTTCCAACTGAAGATCAAACTTCCATTTCTTCCGGTGGAGGAGGAGATGGTCCTGCGGGCAGCCATGAAGAAGCTTTGATGGTTGCAAAAAAACTAAATCACAATGCAAGTGAAAGAAATCGTCGTAAAAGGGTTAACAACTTTTATGCATTTCTTCGTTCACTTTTGCCCGTGTCAAGTGATCATCATCGAGTAAGTATACGTACATAATATCCATCTAAACAAGCTAGCTAGGAATCTTGCATTATTTTATGTCTTCTACTTTTCACCAAGACGATAAATTCTCGCTACTGCTTTTGTGTTCTAACTACTAGAATTTTGCTACAGACAAAAGTAAGCATCCCCGGGACTGTATCTCTTGCGCTGAATTACATACCTCAACTGCAAAAAGAAGTGGAGACGTTAATACATAAAAAGGAACGACTTTTGTCATCAAGTTCCTCGTTAACAAGACACGAGCTTGTTGAAATTGGTAATCAAAGTGCAAACAAAGGTACAAACCAAAGAAAATCATCGGTGATGATTCCTTCTGTGATCGTTTTAGATGAGAACGAAGTTGTGATCCAACTGATTTCGTCAACGGATGATTGTAAGAACAAGAACAATGAGATGGGGTTTTTGTCCAAAGCTTTGGAATTTTTGGAGGAGGAAGAAGATGGGCTTATTTTGCTTAATGCTAATACATTAAAGTGGTATGGAGACAAAACAAGGTTCTTAAACACTTTTCATTTTCAGGTACATACCTTTTAATTCATTTTAATTTGGTGTAAAAAACCAACGCAATTTCCGTACCTTTCGAATAAATCATTGTACCAAAAACGTTTTCACAAAAATCCCTCAACTTAAAAATTTCTTCAAAAAATCACAACACATAAAATTTTTCCATGAAAGTCCTTTAACTTAACAATTTAACTTAACAAAATCTTATGAAAAAAACTTCTGAAAAATCCTTAATAAAACAACACAATTCGTAAAAAATTTCAAGTCAAATGATTTTTATGAAAACGTTTTTGGTAAAGGAACTTAATCGAAAAATATCAAAAATATGTTTGTTTTTTGTATAATTTTCCCTTTAATTTGTTGCTAAAGTAGTTGCTAAATTAACATTCTAACGACTTTCATTTTGTTGTTAACAATAGTTAAAATTTCCTTATATTAATACATCAATTGTTGTGTTGAACAAATTACAGGTGGAAGGCAATCATAAAATAGAAGCTGAAAAGTTAAAGGAGAAGCTTTGCTCTTTCTACCAAGAATCATGTGCATGAAGTTTTACACCAACTGTAGACCATAAATTAATTGCAGAGAAATTGAATCTGGCGCTGCCTGCTAATCTGAAGGCTTCAGTTTCTAACTTTATATATCTATGATTAAGAAAGATCACCCGAAGTATATATAAACGTATGTGTTGGTTTGCAAATACTAGTATCATTGTCAAGCCATACCCTTTAGTTTTAAACCTATCGTTGTTTGTAAATGGCATATTGGCATCGCCATACATCAATGGCAAACCCATGTTTTTCAGTTGTCGGTTGCACTTATTAGATAAACTATGAATTAGGATAATTCAGATACTTTTAGGTTTTTCAACACGTTCGGTGACATTAATATATACATAATCGTTTTAAAAGAAGTCAAAAAGACGGTGGATTGTGAACCAGAAAGTTTAATTAATGCAATTACTATGGAATATGATGTGTCCTAAAATTCTCATTTGTTTTCCGTATCTATTTTGATTTTTGATTTGAGATTTATATAACATAAACCAATTATCTAAAATGGAATGGTAACAGAAGCCCCAAAGATCGCATAGTTTGATTAGTATATAAAATATATATATATATATATATATATATATATATATATATATATATATATATATATATATCATCGTAAACTTCTAATATTACGCATATATCCTTACAAAATTTCTTATTACATATATATCCTTCTAAATCTTTAAATCTCGCGTATATATCCAAACGACCATTTTAAATTTATTTTATCATTTAAAATTTTTTTGAATACCTAAACTACCATTTTAAATTCCAACAAAAATAAATTAGAAAAATAAATAAATATCATTTCTAATTAATTCAATAATAAATTAATTAAAAAATGATATTTAATATTTTTTAAATGATGTAATGAAATTTAAAATAGTCATTTGGATATATACGTGAGATTTATAAATTTAGAAGGATATATATGTAATAAGAAATTTTGCAATAATATATATGCGTAATATTAAAAGTTTACAATGATATATATGAAACTTTTCCTTAATTCTATGTCATAAAAGATGTCCACATAAGTATCATAACCGGTTGGTATCGATTTTTGGGTAACCCAACTACTTAATTGAAACACTTTTAAAAGTTTGACTACTAAATGTGCACAAAAGAAAAGTACACAACATAAATGTGTACAAACTTGAAAGTACATAGCTATTTGATGTCATGTATCTTGAAAAAACCATCCACGTAAACATGGTGACCGGTTGGTGCCGGTTTCCAAGTCACCCAACTACCAAATTGAAACATTTTTGAAAGTTTGACTACCAAATGTGCACAAAAAAAAGTACGCTACATAAATGAGTACAAACTCAAAAGTTCACAACTATTTGATGTCATTTTCCCTATATAAAATAAATAAACATTACCCAGATACCAATAATTTGTTCAATTTAAATTGATCGAGTTAGTCTACGATAAATATGGGCCTGAATTGAAAGGTAACCCTAGCCAAGCATCACTCCTTGAGTCCTTGGCACAATCGTGTGTACTATTGTTTCATCGATAACTTTCTTCTTCTTGGACCCGTTGCACCAAGGTTCATAATTATAAAACCATCTAACATCGACAACCATTTGCCCAATACGTTCATTCGATCAACTTTTCAAATAAAAGGAGAATGTTGGGTTTTTATATGCAAGTTGCAGCAACTAAAAGACCAAGATTAAGAGATGATGATAAATCTATATATCTATATCTATCTATTCTATTAAATGAGTAACTACATGCCACGTGTCGGTTGAAGAGAATGTCAATTGGCTTAACGAGAATTTGTCAAGTGTACATTACTATATTTACTATTAATAATCTATATCTATATCCATTAAAATCTCAACAAACAATATTTAAAAAATATTTTAATAATAATAATAATAAATTTTAAAGTTATTAACGAACATATTAGTTTTTTTTTTAATTGTAATGTTATATAGTTTTAAGAAAAAGATATTTTATTAACATTTCCGTGTAATACACATGTTAATCTATCTATACTATTAAAAGAGTAACTATTCGCCACGTGTCGTCGCATGCTGTTGCCATGTGGCGTCACCTCCCACTGCCATTTGGAAATTATGTTTTTCAAATATTATAATTAATGTATATTAAAATTAATTTAAATGATATCTAATCAAATCTAAATCTAAACTAAATCTTATCTAATATAAAACTCAAATTTGAATTTGATTACATATTTAAATTTATTATGTTGTATAAGTAGATACTATAATAAAACATTTTTAGTATTTATCCTACAAATTAATAACATTATTATTTTTAAATTAAAACCCATGTTATACATGGGTATATAAACTAGTAAACTAGTATATTAATAAAAGAAAACGTCTAGTGCCACGTGTCGTCTCATTAGCTCATCATATTTTCGTTTTCCCGCCTAAAACACTTCCATATATATATACTAGTTTATTACCCGCGTATTACGCGGATATTTTTAATATATATAAAATATAATAAATTAGAAGGTAAAGGTATAAATATTATTTTTTTAAACAAAAAGTATATAAGAATGATATTATTATTTATTATGACCTATTAATTTTATATATTTCTAAATATATATTAATAGTAATTATTTTCTTATATTTTCTTAAAACTATTATTATATTATATTATAATTAATACGTTAGTAGAGTATTGGATTAGATTTGATTTGATTTGAATTTAAAAGTAGATTATATTAGATTTGGATAGATATAATTTAAATTTATTTATTATTTATAAATGCCACGTGTCGATTCATGGCGATGACACGTGGCTTCACCAGAATTGAGTATAGTTACTCTTTTAATAGTATAGATAGATTTATTCCAATTTTACTTCTAATTAATTTGTAAACAATTACATTTAATTACTATCTAAATTTAACCATTATAAAGAATCATTAAAAAGAAATTTAACCAAATGATATTATTGACTTTCTGATTTAACTCATAATATAGTTCAAAATAATTTCTTTTGAATTATTTGATGAAACTTATTAGGTTAATTTTTGAATATTGTCAAAATATAATTAACAATAGGTATTAAATAAAAATTTATCAATTATTATCTAAATTATGGTTTAAAATATATTCACACATTCATTTTTTTTATTTTTTAAATCATGCATAGTGCTATCCTACATTAATAATGTCTTTTAACAAAATTCATGAATCGAAGGATTATTATTGACTTTTTGTAAATAAAAACTGTCATCTCATATCGATTTAAAAAGAAAACTTTATAGTAATAATAATTATATGTCTTGTGTAATATTTTAAAAAATAACAACATAAAAGAATTATCATGTAAAAAAATTATTTTTGTTAATAACTTAATATCATGTGGGTTGATAATAACATAACAACAAATAAAAATTTTCAAATATTCATTTTATTTGTTCTCATATTATGCTTTTTAGTATTATAATTGATGTCGTTCGAATGCTTCATCTATTCAAGTTTAATAATAATATTTTATTATTATTATATGAATTATTAAATTATTTTATGATTATATTTATTTTAAAAATAATAAATATCTATTGAACATACCCATGTATTACATGGGTAATAACCTAGTGATAATGTCTAAAAAATGAATTAGTTGTAGGAAACGTCTAAACATGTTTTAATTCTAAGTTTCATTTGTCATGATATTAAAATTATTAATTTCTTTTCAGATGTTACTAGTTTGCAATGATCCAGATTTTTAAATTAACAAATTAAGTTGAAGCCTATAATTAACCAAAACAGATTGTTATGTGAATAATAGTTGATGATATTTTTCTTTTTCCAGACGGCAAGAAAATAAATAGGAAATCACAACAGATCGAAGGTATGATTGTATGAAGAACATAGCTGCTGCATGGGACGGGACCTGTGTCGCCGTAGAGGTTCTGACCCTGTGACTGGTCGGACGTGGGTGAGGAGCGATGGCCAGGAAAGAGAGGATGGTCAGATACTCTTATTGGGAAAAACAAATGTCCTTCCTTATAACATGTTTGACAAAATCAGACACAAGAGCCCAATAAGTGTTAAGAGGTAAAAACAAGTAGGACCTCTGTGGCTCTGTGGTAATAAGAAAAAACACGGAAGAAGATGATTCAACGGTTGAGAGAAGATGACAATTGGCAGTACTGAAACGAAGATGTAGCTCAAGGATCATCTTCAAAAAGCATTGTAGTCTATTTAATCAGCACGTTCTAACCCATTCTGACCCACAGGTAAACTCATCCGGATGAAGATGAAACTCAACAATGAAAACATATACATACCCAACTAAACCCAATTCAAAGGCTTTGGGTTAAATTGCCAGGTCTAAATTAAGAATGACCAACCTCACCAAATTGAAATGTGGCCTGAATTCGGTTACTTGACCGGCTACATAAGACGTGTAGAGCATGATCATCATAACGAGCCCGAGAAAGAGATCTCCCTCCTTGTGTAACTACAGAAAGCAACGCAAAAGAAAAAAAAAGCACTCTCCCTACGCAGGCATTATCCTGTTCAGGTTCTAAGGGACTTTCTCAGCCTGAAGATGCCATCAGCACCTTCACCCAAACATGGGCCAGTGCTGAAGCACATCCAGACACCCCCGGTGCATGCTTATGTCAATACCAAGAAATGAACACAATAACATATTAAATTTAACGATTAAAAAGGCAAGAGAAAAGAATTCTTTTACTGCCACAGTTGCAACTCAAAGAAACAATTGTTCGGCCTTTCTCTTATTCTCCACAAACTCAAACTATGTACTTACCTACAGCTTAAAAATGAGGATCGTGAACCTCATTCCATGCTAGGCCAATCATGCAGACAGTCAAACACATTCATCCAAATTTGCAGCACGCCCCCTGAAATAGAAGCCCATTGCCCAGCAAGTCTATTTCTGTTAAAATGGGCACACGATGAAGAGAGCTGCCATCAATAGCTAGTGAGGAAATCTAGCAAAACTTGCAGTTGCATTATTGAAAAACCAGCATATGCTACTAACCTTTATTTCTTCATAGCATTGAAGTACGACTCCGGCAAGTAAATTTCTCCTCCAGCCTCCCCGTGTTGTTCCCCGCTCACAGTTTTCTTGGCAGCCTGAAACTCAGCACTCATGGCATCCATGCCTTGTTGAACAGCTTCTTCAGCACTTCCATAGCCATGCTCCTCAGCATATTTACGCACATCCTCGGTTATCTTCATTGAACAGAACTTGGGGCCACACATCGAGCAGAAATGAGCAACTTTAGCACCATCCGATGGGAGGGTTTCATCATGGAAGGATGTGGCAGTCATAGGGTCCAATGACAAAGCAAACTGATCCAACCACCTAAACTCGAACCTAGCTTTGCTAAGAGCATCGTCCCAGGCTTGAGCATGAGGATGGCCTTTAGCCAAATCAGCAGCATGAGCAGCTATCTTGTATGATATGACACCAGTTTTAACATCATCACGATTGGGTAAACCAAGGTGCTCCTTTGGTGTCACATAACAGAGAAGTGCAGTTCCAAGGGCTCCAATGTTGGCAGCACCGATTGCTGATGTAATGTGATCATATCCTGGAGCAATATCAGTAGTCAAAGGTCCAAGTGTGTAGAATGGTGCTTCATTGCACCATTCCAGTTGCTTTTGCATATTTTCAGGAATCTTATGCATTGGTATATGTCCTGGCCCTTCGTTCATGACCTGCAACATTTAAAAATAAGGTGTCATATTACATTACTAATGCAATTTAAAACTAGTGAAGTGTTTACCCTAGGGTATGGCACAAATGAGGTAAGCTTTAATCCGATTATTCAAGCTCCTTCGAGTTGATGTTTTTTGAGTTTTAGTTTGAGCTCTACACACATAATGAGTCAAGCTCGAGCTTATAAGGACTTGACTCAAATTCTTTCAAGCATTTCAACTCCTTCGTACTGGTTATTAATTATTTGGATTGAACTCGAATCAAATTTGTTTTATTGAACATGGTTTTTATAGATGTGTTTGTTCTATCGAACATAGTTCTTATTGGTTTTTTCAAGCTATTTGAGTTCCCTAACTGAGATTGAATATTCCTCGACCCAAGATTGGGCCTTCATAGTAGAGCCGATAATCTGTCGAGTCAAGCTCAAGCTTGTTATTTTAGTGTAATACACTAATACCTTGACTTATTGATTGATTTTGGTTGGAACTACGAGTATGGAGGTGTGGAGTGCACACTCGTATAAGTTTGTCAAAATCAAGATCCGGGCGTTGCGCCCCATTGCGGGGTCCAAGGAGCAGAGCCCCTGGAGGTGGTTCCGTTGGGTGTCAAGTGTAGGAATCTCTCCTACTGGGTGTTAACTTAATCAGCAACACTGAAGCTTAACGGCTTCGATATCAGCAATATCAGCAAATGCTGATGTTGTCGTTGCTGGTGCTGGTGCTGATCAGCAGAATGCTAATAACACAGCAGATATGTAACCGTTGTTGACGGTTATCTTGGAAGTTAGCAAATTTTATACACTCAATTCGTATGGGAACATATATTTACAAAAAAAATCTATCAGTCCGGAGCTAGTTCATTTCTTGTGTATTATCCCGAAACAAAATTTGGAAACATATTAGGCATGTTTATGATTCTAATTTGCACCGTGTTTATTTGATTTTCTTAACAAAGCTCGGTTTGGCATATATGCTGCCATAGTAGGGTAGAGATGAAACAGGATGAGTTACGGCAAACAGGTATGACTAAGGTACATATTTGGCGAATCACTAGTTCCCAAAACTGAATTTTGTACGTATAAAATCCCTAAATAGATGACATGAACATATCGAAAATCATACCTGTACATCCTTCTCCCATGCTCTACGTGTTAGTTCGCCTTGAGTCAAGAGCTCTGCAAATTGGGCAGTGTCATTGGCATCATAAATTGAGCCAGGCCTCAATCCATCACCGATAGATAAAGCTATATCATACTGGTTGCAGATATCAAGTATGTCATCCCAGTGCTCATAAGCGAAATTCTCCTTGTGGTAAGCTAAGCACCATTTTGCATGTATAGATCCACCTCGAGAAACAATTCCAGTCATTCGTTTTGCTGTTAAGGGAATATAGCGTAGCAGAACACCAGCATGGATAGTGAAATAATCTACACCCTGCTCAGCCTGTTCAATCAACGTCTCACGAAAAACTTCCCAGTTTAAATTTTCAGCAATTCCATTGACTTTTTCCAGTGCTTGATAGATAGGCACTGTTCCAACTGGCACAGCAGAATTACGAAGAATCCATTCACGGGTTTCATGGATGTGACGCCCAGTGGAAAGATCCATGATGGTATCAGCACCCCACATTGTCGCCCATTGAAGCTTGTGAACTTCTTCTTCTATTGAGCTTACAACAGCGGAATTTCCAATATTTGCGTTGACTTTCACCAAGAAATTCCTTCCAACAATCATTGGCTCCAACTCTAAGTGTTTCTTGTTAGAAGGAATGATTGCACGCCCACGAGCAACTTCTGATCTTACAAATTCTGGGTCAAGCCTCTCCCGCGTAGCACAGTAAACCATCTCTTCAGTAATGATTCCCTGTTTAGCATAGTACATTTGGGTGTATCTCGGTGGACCTGATTTCTCCCTCCTATCAATCCAATCCTTGCGTAATTTTGGTAGTCCTGTGTAGTAAAGCAACAGTGAATCAAATGATAAACATGAACTTTACAGCAGACTAAGAACAATGGTGGAGAAATATGAAATGACCACTTGGATGTTTACTACACATATGCACAAATGCTAATAGAAGCATCAATATGAGTTATGAGGGTTACAGTAGCACAAATTAATAGTCACAGAAGTTTAAAAAAGTAGATGCATGTCATTCGGTTATCTGGCAGCTTTTTTTTTCTTTTATTTACAGCCCTCAGAATCTGAAGTCAATAAGAGATGACAGGACTAAAGAAGAGAATAAAAACAAGTGAAAAATCATGGGTGGTTTTCATACCAACTTGGGGGCTTATGTTTTGAGGACCACTGGTGTCATACGTATCAAAATGTGGTTCATCCCCTGCCAGGTGAACTCGTCGAAATGGAACTTTAAGGACATTACCAGACTCTTCATGGGTAACTTCCCTGTAAAATTGTTTAACATATCTTATCAGTGTCCTATTTATTAAAGATGTATGCTGACTTGAATTGAACATGTAGGAGTCAGGATGAGTGTCAAAATCTTCTATATAACTGACCACGGCAGTAAGAAATTCAATTTAGAAGGGGTAAATATCCCATTGTTATGTGAGGAATTTTTATGCAATGTCACTTAGGTTCCATTAAGTTGTTTCTTAACTGACGATATTTTGCACAATTGCCTCTCATGCACAGATCAGTGATTTCCATCTATTGTTGCCTTTAAGTGCAACTGACCTTTTTGTAACAAAGAATTGATTTGACGACACACAAAAGTCTGTACCCTTCTCTGATATAATTGTACCATAAGCAAACTACCTGTATTCCTTCGTGCTTTTTGGGAAACATTGTTCAAAGGATGGAAGTGGAAGAAAATCAGGAGCAGCTGGATCAACTGTGTTCTTCCTTTGCTTGCTCTTCTCCACATTGGTTGACGGAGGATCAAAGGTCAATGTGGCATGAGGCACCATGCTGCATGAGGAGCGTGCTTCCTTCTTCCTTGAGTTAGCAGTAGCACCAGCCACATCAAAAACAGGCAGGAAGGCAGTCTTTGAAATCTTTGAGAGACCAGAATGATCGGCATTTTTAGAAATAAACATCAAATTAGCATGAATTGACGCCATCTTTAGATGTATCTGCCATATAAATTCATATTATTAACGATATATAGTGCACCAAAATAATTGAAATTGAATGCTAAACACACCTGTTAGAAGGATGTATATTGTGTATGAATGTTATAATACAGACTACATTAATCAACATCATCTATTGTAGAAGCAAATTATAAGAAACCAAAAGCAAAATTTAGTGTGATGACATAAAGAGGAAAGTTATCAGAGACAATTCCATAAAAATCCATCACTGGTAGAACAAAATAATACCTAGATATAAATTAAAATAAAAACTTAACTAAAATAATTACTTTTATTTAAAAACAGACAAGAAAATTACCTCCTACAATTATTTTTTGCAATCTTTCATAGTTTTAAAGCGATTAATCACAGTTTCATTAGCGACATTGCCACATTAGTAGGTGCTTCTATTTCTATGATACAAAATAGAGAATCATACAAAAAGACATCACCTGTTCGATTGCGCAAACCGGACATTACGATTTATAACTAATAAACATCAAATTTCTAATTTTATGCATCCAATAATTGCTGATTAAGAGAAATATAGAGGTATAGAACAAACTGCTGAATAAGTAATTAGAATGAATAAACGACTAAATAGGATGCTAAAAAAAGTAAATAGAATGCTAAAAAAGTAATTAGGTTAGTAAGATGCTGAATTACTAATTCACCTAATGGCACTTTTCTTATTATAGCTATTTTAGGGTTTAATGGTGGTTATGTTACAGATGTAGTGAATCTGTTTACTGTTGCATCATACAGCAAGAAAAACCAAACGCATTGTTACAAAACAAGGATTTCTGTAAATATATGTTGACTTTCATTGTGAGGCTAAACCTCAATTTATATACAAGATACAAACTAATTAAAGGAACTACATAAAGTAAACCTAAGATTACATAAAACCTATTCCCTAAACTAACTCTAAACACCCATCACAAATTATATTATTGTAATAAACCACAACACAAGAATAATATATGCATGCATAGAAAACAATTAAATGAAAAATAAAAATAAAAAGTTGAATAAATTCTCTAGAAACAAAACCTTTTTCCTAAGTTTTAGACAATATCCATACAGATTAAAATCAACCGTTGCTGCTATCTTCTTCAATCAAAAATTCTAGCTGTTAAAATTTTTAAAAGCCCAAATCATATCAGAAAAAACTAGGTCAAAATCAAAGCTATTAAGTTAAAAATTAACAACTGAACCTGACCTGATAGATTAAGCAAGAGGCGACAGCAAGAATGATCAAGAGGCGAATGTGATTTGTAACAAAGAGTGAGAAAGCAATTGGCTGGGATTGAATGATAAGATGATTTGAGAACTAAGAGTGAGGAATCAAAGTTGGTTTGGGTGCCTTTATCTGTTTACGGGCTATTATAAGTTTATAAATGGAAGCCTAAATGAAAAGGGTACTAGAAACTTTAGGAAAAAAATACTGGTAGCAAGTGACAGTGTGCCACCATTTGCTCGCCCTGTTTTGTGGCTTACTTATGTGATCCCGTGATAGTCTCAAATGTCAGGAAGCTTAAAGAGCAGCCAAGCCTCCTGCCTACATTTAACACCAATATTTGCTTTCACAGCACAGGCTTGCACAATTGCAACAGAGGCATGGCATCAGTAACCAATATGGAACACAGCCAGAATGAAGATATTTATTTCAAATACAGGGAGGTTTCAATCTACAAAGCATTTTAGTGTCTAGTGTCCCTTGAGAAACAAAATTACGGTCTATGTAATGAGCTTCATTTGTAAATAAGACATTGTCATGCATGGAAGTAATTCTTGTATCTGACAGGTTGTGCCCTGGAAAAACATTTACTCCAAAACACGATACCAAAGAAGTTCCGCCTACTTTTTGATTACTTGTTTTGGTGTTGTAAACGGTTAACTAACAAAATCTGCATTGTTCGGTTGAGAAAATACATCCCAGATAATCATGTTTGAAACTATAATAAGAACCTTTCCAGAGAATGTTACTTGATGTGAAAAAGACCAAAGTTTTAAGTAACTCCAATTAGATTTGTTGGTTTATCAAGACCACAAAATGATTACAACTAGATTGTATTACTGCAAGCTAAAAGACCTCTCACAAAACATTTTGATGCATTTCAGTTTTTGGATCTCCAAATAAAACTCTCCGCATGCACCACATATAGCAAATGTCCAGATTAAATAGGGGTTTGTTTAATGCAAAAGGTATCAAAGTCAATCGTCAGAGCAATTCAATACATATTATTATAATTCATTTCCAACAGCTTAGATGGGGCATTTGTGCTTGTTATATATATATATATATATATATATATATATATATATATATATATATATATATATATATATATATATATATATATATATATATATATATATATATATATATATATATAATACTCTGTAATCCGTTTCAGTGGATGCTCAGATATACTTAAGACCTTCAACAGAAACCCCAAACCACTTATTACGACAAAACCCCACAAACAGCCAGATTCAGCGAATAAGTAAATTCCATGCATTATCGTAAACACGTTCAGTTAATTAAAAAAAGGACGCGTTGATTAAATTTGTGTAAAATTCAGAAAAATAAACTAGAATCAATCAATAAATAATCCATCGCTGATAGGAGCAACAATAATAAACTAAATTAAAACAAAATCCATTTTTAGTGGATCAAAAAATCCATACCAGATGGTGCAAGTACTTCAATAATCAACTAAAGCAAACAAAAACACTATTTCTTTTTTCCAATAAGAACAAGAGACGCAATCATGAATCACGCATGAATTCAGATGCGTAATCGGTACAACTTAGCATTTGATCTCCAAAAATGTACCATAGATCACTCAAGGTGAGCGTGTGTGTTTGTGTGTGTGGGTGTGTGTGGGTGTGTGTGGGTGTGTGTGTGTGTGTGTGTGTGAGAGAGAGAGAGAGAGAGAGAGAGAGAGAGAGAGAGAGAGAGAGAGAGAGAGAGAGAGAGAGAGAGAGAGTACCACAAGAATTCTGGTTATCTCAACAGAGCTGGAAGCAGTGATGGATGAAGAGGAGGAGGAGAGTATAGTGGGATTTTAATAAAAGCGTTGGCCAACAAAAACAAGGCAAATTACCAACAAACATAATTAGGGTTAACTAAGTATTTATGCAATCACCTTTTCACATTTTATCAATTTATACGACGAAATCATTTTTAGCACAGTTTATTCAACGACGTTTTTCATCTTTTACAAACTTATGCAACGAAATTTTTTTTAACACGATTTATACAATAATGTTTGAAATTGTTATCAAAGTATACAACGTTTAATCTACTTATTTATCTGGCAATATTAATTTGTTGTACACCACTTGAAATTCTAGGTGACACAACAACGTGTAAATAAAACTCATATCGCGATCCTTGTTAAATATAACATGGATTAGGTGAAAAAATTATCTAATTTCAATACGAAATTTTGTTTCTATTATAAATTTATTTGTATCTGGGTTAAAATATTGTTGCTCATTTTTTCGGTTAAGAAAACTACAAATACTTAACAAAGGTTACTGTCAGATGATTGAAGATAAATGTGGGGATTCATAAGTAAATGATTAATTTACACTGTACGAATCTGATAATCGTTAACTATAAAAACTAATATTCACCGCATGATTGAATTGTTGTTTAATGTAAATGCTAAAGTGTTACAGCATATATTGATCAACTTTTCATTAAATTGTTATTTCTAATTATCACGGTTTTCACCAACTACTTAAAGATGATCTTTATTTAAATCATTTCATGTTTTGTTAGTCATGAAAGAAATGACTTTTTAAAAATAGGGTTGCGATGACAAAATTTCGTCTGGCCCACTGTTATTCCTAGTCGAAATAAAATAAAAAGTTACAGTAAAATTTGTTACGAAGATATATGTAATAGAATAGTAGAAACATATGATAATTTTGCAGCGTAACCCTTATTTTATAAAGTAATTAAATTTGGTGACATGAATTTTTTGTACGCTTATGTCATCTAGATTTTTTGGTGATGTACATAAATTGATAGATGATCACGTAAATAGGTAAATTACGTTGATTTTTGTGTAAAAAAGTTCAAACCTTATTGCATAAATCATGTTAAGTATAATTTCAGTGCACTACTTGATAATAATGGAAAACGTTGTTGCATTTCTTTGATAACAAGTTCTAACGTCATTGCATAATTTGTGCTAAAAGTGATTTCGTTGCATAAATTGATAAAAGATGTAAACGTCGTTGCATAAATATGGAGTTAAACCAAACATAATTATTGACAACAAACCTAATGTAAAATTTTTAGGCCAATAAAGATAACATAAAATTTAAATTTGATAAAAATGGTATCGATGACTAATTAAGAAGATAAATTTTTAATTTTATGGTCTTTTTTTTGGTAAAAGGTTCATATTTGATTATTTTTCTTGACCTAAAATTTGAATTTCATGACATTTCCGGTCCAAATTAAAATTTTACATTATCTTTTTCGGTTAAAAAAATTTACGATACCATGTGGATAAATTTTATGTTTTATATTCTCTTTATTGGTAATTTTCCGATGAAACAAATATAAAGTCGTTTTCTTCTTTTCGCACAGGTCCCATGCTCTCAAGATATTTATGGTTACCGTTGCTATTTGCATCCATACGAAATAATAAATAAATAAATAATATATAGAATGTAATTCATAGGTAACAAAAAGATTTAAAAAAAAAAAATGTAAGATATGTATGTGCATCGTGATAGTAATAAGTCATGTGGAGTGGTGTACTGGTGTTGCCGGTAACTAGCGGGATGCAACGGTTGTATCAGTACCACTCGACACACTGCCCCCTCGACTGGTATCGTGGTGAAGGAAGATTTGTCATCATCAAGCTGTTAAAAAGAGTAGTGTAACGATGTAACCCCTTTTTATCTCTTCTTTCTTAATCTTTTTTAAATTAAAAAATATTATCGGTATAGTGGGATGGAAAGATTCTTGTCGTTATATTTTTGCGTTGTATAGAAAAATGATAAGGATGGTAGAATAAATATGATATGGTACTCATATAAAGAGTATGATACTGTCATGGTTGTATAAAAATACCACCACTCCCACATTCTAACGATGACATTTAAGAAATCTTGAAATTTTAAATCATTATTGATCTGCGAACCAAATATTCGATTTTAAATGTAATTCATGGTGACTCTCAGAAAATGACATTGCTATATGTACACCCCTCCTCTTAATTTTTACTAATCACACACCCTCTTTTCACATGATTTTTATTAATAGCGTGAGACTCAATGACTAAAACTTAATTTTCTCTCACGTTAAGAAGAAAGTTGTGTGATTAACAATTGAGGAATGTGCATGTAGAATTACCCACAGAATATCCGTTAACCAAACATCACTTAAATATGTAAACGAGATTCTCCTTTTTCCTTTTGCCACAACAATAATTGACTGCTGTAATAAGTTTTTGTTGATATATTTATGTTTATAATCATACTCATAACAATTTTATATGCAATTAAGGTGCAAACTTAATTCTATATTATTTTTGTGTAAAAAGAGGTTTTAGTACAAACGAAAATTTTGATAATTTCCTATTATACATGTGTCTTGTATTTATATTTATAAAAAGGTTTCAACTTTTACATAAGTTTTTTTTCATTATTAAAATAAAAAAATAAGGTAAATTACAAAATTCGTCCATGTATTTTGATGGAAATTATGGATCTGATCCTTTATCGCAATTAATTATAAATTCCATCCTTATTGTGAACTATTTATTATGGTTTTAGTCCTTTGACCGGTCATATTTTTTAAAATGACCAATTTACTCTTTACTAAATAATAGGGTTAAAGTCGTAGAATAGCTATGTACTTTTTAAAATGTATCGATATGGTACGTGTACTATTTTAGTTATTCATATTACACGTGTACTTTCTGAATCGTTCAGATTTGATACGTGTACTACATTTTTTCATACCAATATGATACCTTTGGTAACCGGTTACTGGCTATACCTGTTAAGAGTGGAATTTATATTTTTATTAATGTTCAAATTTCCATAATTGAAGCATCAGATACACTCTCTCGTTCTTGTGATAACATGGTAGGAGAAATCACACAACACAGCCAACTTCAAACACCTACATATCTCTGTAGAAATCTCCAATGACGATCTCCACCGTCCAGATCGAAAAATTATGTGTTGCGAAACTTTTCCTCAAATTTTACGCAGATCCAACGGTGAACTAGTTCGTACCAACGATTCTCCCACAACTGCGCAAAGCTAGACGAAATAACCGGTCATAAAAAAGTAAAGGTATCATATTAACATTATAAAAAGTACACGTACTATATCGATACACCTTAAAAAGTATACTGCTATTGTACGGATTTAGCCCTAAATAATAAAAAGAGGTAACTATAATCTTATAATTAATGTAAATGGTATGTGACACAATATAACTAAGATTTTCAAGATCAAGATTTTAACTATAATTTTTTTTCGTCTTTACAAGATTTAGATCGTATGATCAAATCGTGATTGTAAGATCATACCACAAAAGCACTAGTTTTGTTGAAAAAAATTCAATGCTCTATAATTTGTAATTTTATATTATAAACTAATTAAGTAATTATATAACACTTCAAAAAAATATTTATGCATTTAATTAGAAAATAATGTACATTCATGTCTTGAAAGTCATGAAAAAAATCAATCAATTTACATTCATGTTCATTAAACTTCTACTAAAATAAATTCTAAAAACAAATAAATGCATTAATGAGTATTTTATTTTCGTCCACATAATAAATAAATATCTATTTTTTTCAAAAAGAAAGATACTGTAGATAGCATGAAATGAATATCGTTTTCTCCTTTTTGCAAAGTATATTTCGACCTTTCGTGACATCCCCATGATTTGTTGCCTTTTTACTTTTGCCCCACCTCATCACTCATCATATTCTAGACTTGCTTCACTTCCCCATCAATGATATTTTTATAATAATAATAATATAATATTTGTATGTAAATTTAAAATTGTTATTATAAGTATAATCTAAATTGGATAAATAATTTATTAAATTTATTCCTATAATTGTTAGGGTGCGTTTGGTACAAAGAATTAAGCATAGGAAAATGGAATTAAGAGGCATTTCCATGTTAACAAACATGGGAATTCCTCTTATTTTAATTTCCCTAACCTTAATTCTTTGTACCAAACATAGTGCTAGTTCCTAGACCGGTAAATGATATATAACAAGAAGTCATTTATCTTTTAAAAAAATTATAGAGACTCACTTATGTATGTAAAATTCAAAATCACACATTATTAAAATTTCAATTATTTATATACGAGTCACCTGAATCATGATCAAATGAAAATATGAAATACCATATTATTCGATGAGTATCTGTAGGTACAGTCAAGATAAATAATTTTTTTGTTTTTTTTATATATAAGCAAAAATAGACATTATATGTCTATATACGTAAATTCACATCTTTCGTATATTGTAAATCTATAAAATGATGTGTGAATGTTAATAAGGGATTATTCATTCACATCAATTCCGTCTATACATTCAGATGTTATATTATGGATTTACAAGATATAAAATGTAATTTTTTTTATTAACATATTTTTATAATGTTATAATTTGAACTTATATATGGTACTTACACCATTCTTTTTCAATACTCAGTTTTAAATTTTTTTTTTAAAAATTGATTTCATTTTACATAAATCATAAACTCAACATTATAGGTACGTGAGCAAGACCACATATATCCCACCATAATAGCATTTGAAGCTAGGTGATAGATTAATATTGGCTATTGACCCTTTCCCACTCATGCTATTTTGTTTGGGTATATGATTGGGGTGCCTTTAATAATTTTTGTTAACTAAAATATGCTTTTTTCAAGATATTGGTGTGGTCTTGTATAAGTTGCATCCTTTTTTTTCACTCTTTGAGAGCATATCATTACAAGCTTTTTTTTTATTATTTTTATTTGATAAATTACATTAAATAACAACAAATTTATTAATGATCAAATTGGTTAGGGTTGTATTATATATACATGTCCTTTCCTATCTTTTACACTAATTATACACATCTCTTAATAATGCGGGACCCACTAACTTTGTAAATCGTTATTACGTTACTACTTAAATTACCAAATCTTTTTGTAATGACATTCAATTTTAATTATTTTAGATATTGTGTTACTACTTACATTACTAAATCTTTTGTTAACGAAATTCCTTTTTGTATTTTTAAATATTACGTTACCTGATCTTTTGGTAAGGAAGTTCCTTTTTTGTACTTTTAAAAATTATGTTACCACTTATGATACCAAATAATGGATGTAGCAGTTTTATGAATTCACTTGTGTCCTAGATACATTCATAATTCATACCACTAACATCATAATAATCTTGCTATAGTTCTATAAAGTCGGGTTTCTTTAAACACAGAATAGATAATAATGAGATCACATATTTACTTTGAAGACGTTCTACGACAAATATCAATATAAACACACCTCTTGCTGATCTTACTAAATCAAAACTCAGATTTTCTTTTAGTTCATGTTCTAAAATTGTACTTCAAAATCCTATTTAATTGTGAGTTTAGTCAAAACTCAAAAGACACCTAAAAAGATTGTTTTTTTTATCTTAAATGGGTTTTGGACAAGACTAACTTCAGGTTAGGCCCACTCAAATATGGGTTGAGATTAAGCGTAATCAATATTTCGACAATGAATTAATTAAGGTTAATGTTTGGGGCCAGCCACTCTAGAGTTTGATTGGCGGCCCAACTCAATAGTGAAGTTACATCACATAAGATAATATCGTTTAATCCTCTTGGAAGGGTTCTTTAATTTTGTAATTTATTTATGACATTGTCATGGAAGTGTTTCTGTTTTTTTCTTTCTAATTTGCTACATTTTTTCTTCATCGATCAAAAAGATAATGCATCAGTTGTTCGTCAACTAAAATGACGATGAATGAGTAGTTCATCAACTAAAATGACGATGTATTAGTAGTTAATTAACAAAATGATGATGCATCACAACCATTTGGTGTGAATCATTTTAGTCAAAAACGTCAATTGTGTACGTGGAAACGTCAACTTCATAAAAAATGTATCGCTTCATCTTTGTCAAAAACGTTGTAAATATACTGAATCGTCTTCGTTGTAAATGTCATGCATCATTTTTGGTTAAAAAAAAAACGTTCATCTTCATCTGCATTCGAAACTTCATGATCATCATTCATCTTCGTGTTTATCAGTACCTTAATGTCGGTGCAGATGGGATGGTAGTGGTGAGACCTAGTGCTGGCAGACGATCCAAGGGGCGGCGACTTGATGGTGGCAGTGGCGGTGCAAGTGCTGCGGCTGTGGTGGCATTGACGGAGTAAGGGACGATGACATGGTGGTGACATATGAATATTGACGACATGAATAGTGAATATTGACTATTTGCCTTTGGTCTTATCTACCATATATATCATTCATTGAATAATGACAACAATATCCTATGAAAATTTCAAATCCCAACAAATGGATTACATATAACATATTACAACTCTACATGGCCTGACCTTTCCTAGCACAATTTTACCTTTGGGTAATTCTATATTGTATATACATTGTTTATTTATTAATTTAATTGTGCATTCTCTTTTATGATTTAATTCTATCCCAGTATCTCAAACATTTATCTTTTCACACTACCCATATACATATATCATGGTCTCTCTCTCTCTCTCTCTCTCTCTCTCTCTCTCTCTCTCTCTCTCTCTCTCTCTCTCTCTCTCTCTCTCTCTCTCTCTCTCTCTCTCTCATATAGCAATCTTAAATTTTTAAGGTTGCGTTTGGTAGATAGAATGGAAAAGAAAATAAATGAGGATGAAATTAATGATTTTTTAGATCATGAAATTTGAAAATACAATAACCATCTGGTTGTTGTATTTCTCTTTTTCATTATTTTAGTTTCTACTTAATATTTCACCATTGTTAGGGAAACGGAAAAATTGAATTTTAACATATACATTGATATAACTTTAGAATTCATAGAGAATTTAAATATACAATTCAAAGATCTCAATTAATAATTTATCTTCGTTACCTTTGTCTTCGATTGTTTATACCAAATACAACGTAAGTCGTAAGGGAAGATCCCATCATTTACTATTTTTGTTGTTTGTCTTCTTTGTTAATGCATTCTCACCAACTTCACGTTACATATTTCCTCTCAAGATCCCTTTTTCTTTGGTGCTCACACACACTAATAAATGTCAATTTTAACCCAATGGACAAGACTTGCTCAAATGTCCCCTATTTAAAAAAAATAAGAAAAGTAAATGTATGTGTTAAGCAAGTATTATATACAATATTTGAAAATTGGTACATTAAATTAGTATATTTAAAACAAAAACTTTTAAAACTATAATATAAAATTGATTTTTATGACTACAATCATTCATCGTTTTTGGGACAAAATCCCCACAAGGCCACAAGGACTCACTCAAGTTTAAAAAGTCACAAAATTGTTGGATCAGATTATGTGACCGGTTCAATTGGCTACGAGTCTAAATAGGTCTTACCAAATTAACTTACTTTTATCAGTTATTTTTCATAATTGATATTTTATTTTTAGTAAAGTTATAGTATCATCATTTGACATTTGAGAACTTAAATTGGCTATTTTTAACTATTTTATATTAATTTAAATATTTGATTCTTCTTCTCTTGATTCTATTTAGAACGTTTATTTTACTATTTTAGCCCATTAGGCCCATATGATATTGGCCCGTTTAAATATTTGTTGGACAAAATTGTTGAGATCAAACCTTTTGCTCTATTTGCGTTTTCCACTCTAGTTTTATGTTCAACTAAGTTAATATCTATGTAAGATCGTCAGTTTACTTGATAATAATAATTAAAAGTAAATATTCTTAATATATAAAATAATAATAATAAATTAAAGTTTATGTAATTTTGGTTACTTAATTATTAAATTAGTTAATCAAAATTTTGATAAAGTGGATTTGATTTAAATTTAAATTAGATAATAGTAATGACATAACAATTGAGAAAGTGACAAATGATGAATTAAAAGAGAAGATAACAAGTAATAATTTTTTGCTCATTTAGTAGTATTTATAGATTTTACTATAAACTTAACATCTCATGCGTCTTCAAACTTCAAAGTTTTAATCATACATTATAATACAGGTGTTATTTGTTTAAAAATATATATATCATGGTCGGTCTCGTTTTAAATAATATAAAATTCTCGTTTTTATGATATAACTTTTTATCAAAAAATTAATCATGTTAATGTTATTTTGATTTAAAGAAATAGAATATTCTTTTGTTATTAGTCTTTTTGGTGTTGCCAATATTTTCCCCATTGTACCATTAAATTAATTAATTACCATTATCAATATTTTTTTAACTATTTCACATTTTATCAATTTAATCAGGATGATTAGATTAATTTAATATATGTATGTATATCATATATGGTGTCCAATGTACATGAATGAATACATATACACATGTACATTACAATACAACTTAAGCAATTAAAGCATATATAATAAGCAGCTTAATATATTATTCCCATCACGAAGCCAAGCTTTGAGTACTATTACTATATATACATATTCAATTCCATGCTTTTACTCTGATATATGAATACGATGTTATACTACTCCTTAATTTAGTGGGGCTTTAATTCTTTCCATCTACATTTCCTTCCATACATACATACATACATACATTGATACATACATACATACATACATACATACATACATACATACATACATACGTGTATATATATATATATATATATATATAGGGAGGTTCCATTGAGAACTTTTGTGCATCGAGGCACAAAAGAACCTCCATTGACCATTGGATGAAAAGAATGTGTGGGTTAGATCAAATGACAAAAGGGTAATTAAATATAAAGTTTTATGCATCAATTGCACATAATGAAATTCGCGGAGGGGTAAAACAGGAATTATGCAATCCTTATTTAATTATTACACTTCCAAAATTAACAAAAATAATACAAATTCAAAATACATCAAAATACATGCATATCGTTCATCTCTTCATGCATATCGTTCATCTCTTCCAAGAATAAATCATGCATATCGTTCATCTCTTCCAAAATCAACAAAAATCATAATACAAACATGAATCATTCATACAAACATAAATCATGCATATCGTTCATCTCTTCGAAAATCAAGAGGGGGCTAAGAGAGAAGAGAGAGAGAGAGAGAGAGAGAGAGAGAGAGAGAGAGATAGAGAGAGAGATGGAGTGGTTTTAGGAAAGAAGTTAATGGTGATTTTCATACCAAATTTAGCTATTAATTATCTAAAAAACATTTAAATTCAAAAATAATATCCATACATTTAATATCTTCTAAATGCCATTTGTGCACCCTTGGTAGATAGTTCGATGCACAAAAGTTCTCAATGATGCCTCGATGCACAAAAATTCTCAATCGAAAACCTATATGCATCGAAAACCTATATGCATCGAAAATAATATCCATACATATATATGAGTGAGTTCAATGGAAAACCTATATGCATCGAAAAACCCGGGAACCACTTTATAGCCATTGGATTAGGTGATGCATCACGCAGAAAGTCGATGCATCACGCGGGAATTTGGTGCATCACGCGGAAATTTGGTGCATCACGCGGGGAATTTGATGCATCACGCGAGAATTGTGGTGCATTTGTAGTGGTGCATAGAGGTTTTTGAAGGTTTTCCGATTCATGTTGTTTTCCATTGAACCTCTCTCTCTCTCTCTCTCTCTCTCTCTCTCTCTCTATATATATATATATATATATATATATATATATATATAGTGTTGAGATCTATGTAATACTATATTAGAATGGAGTACTGAAAAATCATATTGAATGTACATGTTAATTACGATAAAATGTTAAATTTCATGTAAAATTATAATATACACATGTTTAAAATTGCATTATAATTGACTAATTCATATCATTTACATATTCATTAAGACAAAATATTTAATTTTCATGCAAAAGTGCGCAATATACACATAGTCATGCATATTGCACATTTGAACAAGTGCAGATTGTTATTTTGCATGAGAAGGAACATTTTATCATAATGAACATGTAAATGATTTGAACTAGTTAATAATAATAATACACATTTGAGCATATGTATGTTGTAGTTGTGCATTAAATTTAACATTTTATCGCAATGAACATGTACATTTTAATGTGGTACTCCAGTACTCCAATCAAATATGGTACTACATAAATCTGGAACCTATATGTGTGTGTGTTTGTGTGTCTTTTGGAACAAGGGGTAAAGCCATACAATAGCAACCTACTTGTAAAAATGTATCGATATGGTACGTCTACTTTTTTAATTGTCTAAATGGTACGTGTACTTTAATTTTCTGTATGGATATGGTCATTCTACATAATAGAGCCCGGTTTTTACATACGAAACATGGTTCTAATGGTATGAAAAAACAGGGGTCTATTACAAATATGGTCATATCGGTATGAAAAATTGAAGTACAGGTACCATATCGATATTTAAAAAAGTAGACGTACCATATTGATAAATTTTCAAAAGTAGGTTATTATTGTATGACTTTACCACTTGGAACAACAGAAATTTCACATAAATAATAACAAGAAACAAGCAAAATAAAAAAGTCTAAACATTAATAGAATTGTCGTATAACCAGTCAACCACAACCAAACGTATTATACAATTTATACGCCTATTAGAAATCCACAGAAAAGATATCGAAACAACCAATAGGAATTAAAATGCACTATATGGTTTTCCAATAGCCAATTATTTACTAAAACTGCTATTTGGTTTGGTAATATGAGAAAATAATAAATTTATATTTTTACTATTTTATTATGCATTAACTAAAAGCAATATAAATTTATAGGAAATCAAATAAAGATACTCCAAAATCCAAATACAAGTTTAATGTTAGACGGCAAGACGCTAATGGTGTTAGTACAGTTTATAACAAAAACTAGTATAAAAAATAGTTAGCAAAATATTTCTAAAACAAAATCACAAGTTTATTTTAGACCAAAAAATTATGAACTTGACCGCCTTTAAAATAAAATCGCAGTTGATAACCATATGATTATTGTATGTTAAATACATACCAATATCCTAGAGGTGTGCACAGGTCGGTTCGATTCAGTTGGTAGTAAATATGTGAATCGTATTTTCGGTTTTGATTATCTGGTCTTCAATTGCCTATTAGAAGACAATTACCCACGGTTTGGTCCACGATAACCTATTAGTGTGGTGGGTATACCAACCATTCTGAAAATCATAATTTTAGGCACGTTAGCACCACATCAACTTTTCTCTTCACGATTTCCATTCTAAAACTTTGAAAATACACATCATCTCAACTTATTATCTCAATACTCATTTACCCATTAATTTTAGAGAGTGAAAGAGAGAAGAGGTATAGAGAGCGAGAAGTTGAGCGGGGGATGAAAGCCGTTGGGGGGCTTTTTTGGGCGGGGCCCCTGGGGTCGGGGCTGTTTTCCCGCCGGGGTAATCCCCCTGTCCAAGCTGCCGGCCTAGCGGCACTAGTATATTGTTCAACCTTATATGCTTAAAATCAAATAGAAAATTATATCTTTTCTAAACTCAAATTCTCTTTAAATACAAAATTATAAAAAAAATTTGGTTATAAGTCTAAAAAGTTACATTTAGGTGGTTGTTTTTTAAGAGGTTGAATGTCTGAAGTCTGAAAATCATGTCTGAAATTAAGAGGAGGCCTTAAAGTCTGAAATTAAGAGGCTCTGAATTTAATTCAGGCTAGTCTTTTTCTCTTAAAATTCAAAGGGAAATTCAGAGGTTGTAACCTCTTAAATCTGAATTTAAACAAACAATACAAATTATGTTAAGATCTGAAATTCAGACCCTCTTAATTGAAAACAAACACACCCTTAATGTGTTTAACAAAACAATTAAAATTAAAAAATCATTTGAAAATCTAGTATGTCATGTACCAGAATCGCTTAATGAAATTATAACTAGAAGCTATTAACTTATATATGTATAGTTCTGTTACCCACGGTTTTTTAAAAATAAAAACCTAAATTATCCCGTGACATTTCAGTTTTGAATTAAACAGTTCAACTCCGATTTTTCCGGTTTTGTTTGAATACCCATCAATATACTATTAAACCCATACATTCAATCAAACACATCCTAAACAAAATCTAGCAATAAGTCAGAACAAAAGTCAAAAGCAAAATAAAATAAAATAAAATCCAAACCTACCAAGATACCTTCCCCCTAAAACAGCAAACAAAATTAATAAGAAATAATTAGTTTCATATTAATTTTTAATAGGCCACGTATAATGTCATAGATTATCAGAAAAGGACATTTTCATTTGTACAATTGAGTCTATAATAAAAAAAAAAACTGCATTAAGCTTTAGCAATTTAAATTCCTCACCTAACAAAGAAGAGTGTTTGGTTTACAAAATGAATTTTGAATATATTAAAATTTATTTATATTGAATTTTAAAATTTGAATTACAAAACAATAAACAAACATGTGTTAGATTCCATTGATCGAAATCTATGGTTGAGGAAACTATCATTCTTAGCAATTTGTAAATGAATTTAGATTTGTAACATTTCGCATAACTCACACTATTATCTAGTCTTAAACAACATTCTATACCTCAATCAATCAATTAATATGTATTACAAGTAAATTTCAGTTTCTTTAAATTTCATTTCGCGAGCTAAATCTGTGTTTGTTTGGGTAACCATGAAATGCTTTCTAATACAATTTTATTGACTTGTCAGACGCACATGAGGGTGTGAATATACCGCAAACTCAAACCTGATAAATGACATATTTAGGTAGCGATAGCCGAAAAGTGACCTTCAAAAATTAAAGTAATTGAATTTGAGCTTAGAAGTTGTTCTTTCCGATGAATTCTATTAATAATCTATAAGTACTAATAAATGAATAAAAATTTGTCATTTGTCATGATTTTTTTTAGTTTGCTACTTGTCTTTTTTTTCCCCTCAATTTATTATATCATTAACTACAATCAAAGTTGAATTTAAATATAAATTTAAATCAAATCAAATCAACTCTATCAAATATTAACTCAACTAATTAATAATTAAATAACTAAAGTCATATAAACTCTAATTCTATATTATTATTATTGTTATTATTATTATTATTTTCGAACTATTATAAATAATTATTTTTTAAATATTAAAACTTTTTTTGTTTGATAATTTCAGATTTAATTCGTCTTAAATATTAAAATTCAGAGCATAAGCGATTTAATACTTTTTATTATATTTTCAGACTTAAGTGAATTTCAAATCATAAGTGATTGTTTGTTACATTAAGACTAAAGATTTTAAACCTCTAAGATTATCTGAAATATGAAATTAAGATCTAAACTTATTCTTTTAATTTAAATCAATATTATTTAAAATATTAAATTTAGTTTAATTAAATAAAAATAATTATTTAATTTATTTGATTAAAAATATTTACTCAATCTAATTAAATTACTCTAATATGTTAGTTATATAAATTAAATAAATATAATATATAAATAATTTAAAATTTAATTAATAGTCTTAGATTTCATGTTTCAGACTTTAAGGACACCTTTTAAATTTCAGACGTGATACTTCAGACTTTAACCCCGCCTCTTAAACATTAGATGTGATTTCATATTTCTGATATTTAACCTCTTAAAAAACAAACAACACCTAATTCCCACACCGAATCACTTTAACTTAGGTCAACCTCAAAAATCATATTATATATCATGTATTGTATTTGACCGGTCAGGATTCCAACACATGCATACTTTATATCAACTTTTATATATATACCTTATTAAAAGGATCATTAGTTGTTTCTATTAAATTAATCCCAATTAATAATTAACGCTTAAAAAGGAAAGAGAATTTGGACGTATTATGTTAAATTATAAGTTAAAAAATGCCTATGGATAGAAATATATGCAAACTTATAGAATGATAGCAGAGAAAAGCAATGGTGTAGCTTGCTTTGGGATGAAAAGGACACTATTAGTATTAGGGTTTAATACTTAAATTAAGGAAGGAGGGCTGGAGGGGGGTGAATGTGCAATGAATCTTGAAAGTTTGTAGCCAATTTACTACTTCAACTTGGCTACCTTGCTTTCAATATATTATGCATCTACCTAATAAAGCATTTTTTTTAAATAGATTTTACATAAGTATTCTAATAATTTTTTTAATTATATATTGGTAATATTTTTTTTGTTTAAGGTAATGAGTTATCTTGATAATTTGCTTAAAATCAAATAATTACAACAAAATCAATCAACCACAAAACAAACTAACTAGACAACCAATGAAAGAATAATGAGAACTTTGCAAAACAAATTTGTAATATTATTATATTTCAAATGTTATATATGGGTATGGCTTCAATAATTATCTTACGAATTTATAAATATTGTGGTTATAAATTCAAACCATAATGCCAAAAGAGTATGTTACTATATAAAATATTAGGTTTTTAACAACAAAATGAATATAAATGAAATAGGCGATTTGTACACAACACAATTTTGTCATACATAAAAATTTTAAGTGACTATCTTACCTTTGGTGGACGTGATGAAATGTAAAGAAAATAAAAATGTTAGTAAGAGATAAGATAGTTACTTTATATAAAATTGTTGTATGTTAAAATTGTATTGTGTATAGATCCCCTCAAAGGAAATGATCATTACCCATTAGGGATGGGTTCGGTCCAAGAATCGGCTCAAGCCCGAAAAAATAAAAAACCAAAAATTCCTAAAATTAAGAACTGAGAACCGGCTAAAAAATAAATTGGATAGTTCCGGTTTTTTCCAAACTTTAACACATAAAAATACCGGACCAAACCGAATCTAATTTAACCGAAAGCAAAATTAATGAAATTACAGAAACCAGAAACCTGACCATAAATAAACAATCCAACTTAGTTTGATTCGGTTCGTATAAAACTAGTTTTTTCACATCCCTACCATATATATGCACTCAAATGTATTGTGCTCCTTTTTACGTTCTCCATATATCATCTACCTTGACCCAAGCTAAGACCTCGTCTCTTGACCTTGAAGTCCTTGACCACTTTAATTTATTTTAAAAACACATTTTCATATGTAAACGCAAATATATGAAATTGAGAAAATTTGAAATAATAAAGGAAGAGTTTGATCAGTTGGAATATTTTTTGAGAAATTAGAATTTGTCAAGAAATTAGAATATGTCAATAATTAAAATTAAATTTACTTCCTTTCCAATCTTTATATATTCTAACGAACCAAATTACACCCCATAAGAAAATTAAAGATTGCAACTAAAAAATTAATACTTTTGCAAAGGGATCGATAACTGAGCAAAAAACTATTAACTTGTCATGTTTTTTTGATTAAAACCCAAAACCATTTTTCGTTGCATTAAAAACCCTGAACTAACTAAAAATCAGTAAATCAAGGTTTTATCAATGAGTAACCCGTTGAAACCAATTATTAATCCTACGTGGACCGGTAAATAACCTACGTGGAACAAGTTTTAATTGTTGAAACCGGATGTCAAGTATTACACATCATTTAAACACTCGTTGATGATGTAATCCTGTTTAAAAATTACACTTAAAAATTATCAACGGGGGTTTAAATGATGTGTAATACTTGGCAACCGGTTTCAACAATTAAAACTTATTCCACGTAGGTTATTTACCGGTCCACGTATGATTAATAACCGGTTTCAACGGGTTACTCATTGATAAAACCTTGATTTACTGATTTTTAGTTAGTTCGAGTTTTTCTATGCAATGAAAAATGGTTTGGGATTTTAATCACAAAAACCTACATGTCATATGTAGTTTTAGCGACATAGACGATATGCTATTTATGATTTGTATTCAAGGTTTACAAAGTACAATCATAACTATATACCGTGCCCTTTCCATGGTTTCATATGTGCAATTCGTTTAATCCATCCAAGGTTATTAATATTACTATCATAACTATAGTTTTAGCTATGTTTATATATCAATGATCATAATGAATAATGTGCCGAACATTATTAATTAGAATTCATACTAAACTACCAACACGATTAACTAGTATATATGCCAATATACCTTTCTAAATTTGGCAATAAACATTTATGATGCAAGTCATTTAAATATAACTAATTTGTCATGATTCGTAACAAAAGAATGAAATTCTTTTCCTTAAAATCAAGTCTAAAATCTTCTAAGGTAAAAGGGCCGAGGTTCTTTATAAATTTTTAAAAACCAAATCAAACAAATAGGTAGCAAGAGTTTGTGTTTATATATTTAGCATTCAAGAAATAGAATTTATAAATCTAAATTTGATTCTGGGACGAATTACGTACATTAGTTGTCTAAATTTAATTAAAATTGATAAATTTATATGTGTGCATAATAAAATAAGTCATGTGACATTTATTTTTATTGGGGGCCATGTGGAGTTATTTCCAGATATTATTTTAGCAGGGCCAAGTCGGCAAGGCAGTTTGTGATGTGAGCTTTTTGTCGACTTCTTTCTAGTAACATTATATATATATATATATATATATATATATATATATATATATATATATATATATATATATATATATATATATATATATATATATATATATATATATATATATAGGGGTGATTTCAATGGAAAACCATTATGCACCTGAAAACTATGGAAACCTACGCATACCGTCCGATTTGATGCATTACATGAAAAATGCGGTGGCATGATCGTAAATAAGGTGATGCATCGCGCGGGATTTTGATGCATCACGCGGGAAATTTGGTGCATCACGCGAGATTTTGATGCATCACGCGGGGAATTTGATGCATTTGTGGTGTTGCAGTGCGGTTTTCACAAGTTTTCAGGTGCATGGTGGTTTTCCATTGAACCCATATATATATATATATATATATATATATATATATATATATATATATATATATATATATATATATATATATATATATATATATATATATATAGAATATGGTTCGAGAGAGTACCACCCTTATGCAGCGCACCAGAAGATATCACCTTTAAAAAAACTTTTTAAAATTTTTTTTTTCATAAACATGTTTTAATTAACGTTATGAAAAATCATATGTAAATTTCACATACATTCACATCTCCTAGCTCCTATAAAATGATGTGAACACACACTTACATAATTTGAATGTATGTGAACACGCATTTATGTGATGCGTGTTTTCGTGCACTTAGAGTGTTCGGATTTACGTGAAATTCACATATGATCTGTGTAATGCTAATTAGAACATGTTCATGAAAAAGATTTCAAACAAATTACTTTTAAGGGTGGTACCTTCTGGTGCGCTGCATAATGGGTGGTACTCATTTGAACCTAAATTATATATATATATATATATATATATATATATATATATATATATATATATATATATGGTCAGGTTCTATGGGGCACCTGTATGCATTGTGTACTTTGGGAACCTATATGCACCGTTAGATATTGAATTTTAATGGTTCAGATTGTAATGGCAAAAGGGTAATTAACTTGAAAATGGGTGCACGGGTGCATAACTTCTCGTGCGCGGAAGGGCAAAATCGGAATATGCTTGAATTCAGAAAATATTCTATCCGAATCTAAACAAACATGATGCATCTTCATTCAATTTATTGGATTCGTCTTCAAACACAATGCATCTTCATCCAATTCAATTTCAAACATGTTGCATTTCGACCATATTCATCCTTGTCTTAGTTTCATCATTATGCATCACCAAAATCGTGATGCATTTCGGCCATATTCATCCTCATATTTGTTCCATCATTATACATCACCAAAATCGTGATGCATTTCGGCCATATTCATCCTCGTCGTTGTTCCATCATTATGCATCACCAAAATCGTGATGCATTTCGACATTTAAACGTGTTAATGTCGTGATGCATTTCGACATTTAAACGTGTTAATGTCGTGATGCATCTCTGAAATTTAAACGTGTTTATCAACTTCTTCAATGTGTTCATCATTGTCGTGATGCATTGCTGTTGTGCATCATGTTTGAAACAACCAATACCATATGCTCCAACTATTTTGTTAGAAGCAATAACCACCAACATTAATAAAGAATCTTAGAATTCTTTGACTAGCCATAAGCATGATACAGAATCGTAGAATGAACTGTTTGTGAAAAAACTAATACTCAAAAACCATGATCAACAGACGCAAGCAAATTCTCGTCAACATCGATGCACAGATATGGTGCAGAGTTGCATACTGACGGTGGACAGCGATGGTGGTGCTGGGTCTGGCGGTAGTAGTAGTGGTTGTCTTGTGAAAACTAGTTGAGAGAAAGAGAGATGGAGAGAGGCTAGCCATGAAAGTGAAAGGGAAAGAGAGAGAAAATGGAATGAATTTATGGAAAGGTGGTTGATCATTTAATTAAGTTTCCTAAATAAATGATAAATATTAAATTAAATCTTATAAATTAACAATATATTATTAAGCATTCCCAAAATGGCCTTAATGCACCCATTGTAAACAAGCAATGCATTTTTGGTTCCCATTTTGTTCCCGATGCATATGGTGCCCCATAGAACCTCAATATACATATATATATATATATATATATATATATATATATATATATATATATATATATATATATATATATATATATATATATAGATTCAGGTTCAAAAAGGTACCTCTCGAAATCAAGTGCACCCGAAGGTACCAACCTTAAAAAACTTTTTTTTAATTTTTTTCTCATAACCATGTTTAAATTAATGTTATACACATGATATATGAATTTCATATACATTCACACTTTATGTGTCCTTAAAAATTATGTGAATGCTCAATGCATATTTATGTGAATGGACATCCATGTGAATGGTCATTTCACACAATGTGAATGGTGTGAATGACCATTCACATAATCTTTTTTTACCATTCACAAGATTTATGATGTTCCTCCTTTTGAAAAAAAAAGTCTTATAATGTTGTCTTATACATGTTTATTCAAAAAAAATATATGTGAATGATCATTCACATTAGGGTACGTTGGGTACGCTGGAATCTCATAGGTACGCTGATGAACCTGATTCTATATATATATATATATATATATATATATATATATATATATATATATATATATATATATATATAGGGGGGTTCAATGGAAAACCAACATGCATCGGAAAACTTTGGAAAACCTCAATGCACCACCACAAATGCACCACAATTCCCGCGTGATGCATCAAATTTCCCGCGTGATGCACCAAATTCTCGCGTGATGAATCAAATTTCCGCGTGATGCATCGACTTTCTGCGTGATGCATCACCTGATCCAATGGCTATAAAGTGGTTCCCGGGTTTTCCGATGCATATAGGTTTTCCATTGAACCCACCCCTATATATATATATATATATAACACAAAAGAAATGAAGAAGCCATGTACACCCAAGAGTGAAGTTACCAACTAAGAATCTTTGCATGTAATAAAATACGACGACATTAACTTTTACAAGTCGATCTTACTGATACAATATAAATAACATCTTTTTATGTGACAAAATAATGCTTTGACTTTGGCTTAAAAAATAGCATTATATTCCTATCATTTTTTTGAAACTACGAAAGAGATTTAGAAAAAGACCTCTAAAAATAGTTTTAAAAAGTTTACAAATTGTATATTTTTTGAGAGTGTATTAATATTTTCATTCTTTTCCTCTTTCTCTTTTTTTGACTTTTAGATAAATTTTTTTAGATAACATTCTATTGTATAAAGAGTAAAGATTGCAATCAAACAACTAGTATTTGATTCGGGTGCCAATAGATCGTTTGTTTCTACTATGTTTGCACAAATACTTGCCATGCCACTATCTAGATTATCAAATGATCCTGGAGAAACCCGAGCAACATAGACAACTTCTTGTACGTCTGCAATAACCATTCAAATCCTGCTCTCACAAACTGAAAACATTGATGGGATTCCTTCGCCCATAGCCTTTGACAAAACGCCTCAACGTACTTCATCAAATCTTAATTAATGGTTGTAAAAACTTACTCTCAGACTTCCACATTTTCGAATTAGTGAATCAAATTATCAAGATAAATATATAAAACACAATTAAACTAGGAGTTATAAAAAATCAAATAGAGAGAAATACCTTAGAGTGAGATTGGGACTCCACACACTAGAGTTGAAACAATTCATGAAAATCAAAAGCAAAATTAGGGCAAATGGTCTCTTTCGAACTGTAGTAATGTCGCGTATTGCGGTTCGATCTTGAATGTTTATACAATTGTACATTGAGGTGCTTGAGAAAAAAGAATCGATTTCGACATTTTGATATTTCTATAATTCGTATCGTGTTTCAATGGTGTCATGTAAGACTCTTGTGCATGAAATCCGTAAGACTCTATAATTCGTATCGTGTTTCAATGATATTTCTATAATTCGTATCGTGTTTCGGCGGTGTCGGCTGTGTTGGGTTGGTGGAAGCAGCAGTAGACCCAATCGAATAACCCGACATGATCAAAATCTGCTCTACATTTCTGGCAGCCTCAAGTAAGCCAGCAAATGTAGGGTAGCGGACGTTGCTCATAACCCTCCTTATTTCAATATCCAGACCAGCCTCAAATCTGGTCACCTTCCTTTCCTCCGTATCCACCTGATGAGGCGCAAACAGGCTCAGCCTCGTGAATTCTACAGCATATTGGGACACCGTCTTAGTCCCCTGTACCAGTGCCATAAACTTTGCTTCTAACCTCCGGCGCTCATCAACCGGACTGTACTGCTGAGTGAATAGGTCCTTGAACTCAGCCCAATTCATATCAGAAACCTTCTCCAATGTCAACGCATTCACCATTGCGTTCCACCACATGATTGCATCATTCGTAAACATAGCAGTCGCATAACGAACCATGTCCTTCTCAGCACAGTCGCTGATTCGGAATGTTCGTTCAGTTGCTGTTATCCATTCCAGTGCGGCAACAGCATCTCCCAGTCCATTAAACTCCACGGCCCCATTTCCTTTGAAGTCCTTGAAACGACAACCTTTGGGCTTGTTAGACGACCCAATGTTGTCATCTCGTTCCTCGTTGTTACCCCATTCCTTCTCCTTGTTCTTTCTCTTATCCTCCCTTCTCTTAGCTTCGGCCTCATCTCGAGCCCGAAACTGATCTTGTATCATCTTGTTCTGCTCAGCCATGATGGCTAGCATCATCTCTCTGGTTTCTTCTGGTGTCATTCCTCCAGACATGTTCTGAAATTATAAACATATAATTTGTTTAGTAACATGTCATTAATTTAAAGACACCACTTATTTGTCCCGTATGATAGTCAATCACTTATAATTACTAGATCATAACCTATCTTAGTTCAGATCATTACCTAAACCACTACATATCATTACCTAATGTTTGAGATCAAGACCTCACGGACACTTGAATCTCAAACAATCGCTCTGATACCATCTCGTGTGGCACCCTTGCCACAACAACCACCAATTACAAAACACACAGGATTAATCATCAACATGCTATAACATAATGATCAATTTTAGGCATTAAACTCGAATTTAATGGGTTAGATTCGAACCTATGCATCAGATTCGAAACTATGCATTAGATTCGAACCCTTATGGTCAGATTCGAACTAAGCTTCGAATCTATGGTTAGATTCGAACCCCCCCCCCCCCCCTTAGAATCTGATGGTACACATTCGAATCTAGTACCAAACTCGAGTTTGTTGTTACATTTCGACTCTGTTCTTGGCATATTCGAGTATGTTCATCCTTATGACTTAAATCCTTCATTCTAAGGCCTAAAATCACTGATTTATCATGTATGATACCTATATTCGATTCTATTATGCATATACTATCATAATCTTGCAATATTTTAAGCAAAACAAGCTCCAATTTACATAAAATGACAGATTCGAAATTCTAGTTCTTCAAAACCGAAACAATAAACTTAAAAGGGTCGATTCTTACCTTAATTCGTACGAAATCAGAAATCCGTTTGTAGATTGTTGTTGTACTCCTCGATACCTTTCCGTTGACGTATAATTCTCGATAATCTGACGGTCGGTTTGTGAGATAACTTAGAGAGATGTAGAGAGGAAATTTTAGAGAGAGAAAGTAGTGAGAGAGTCAAAATGGTGAAAATGAAGCCTTTTGCCCTTTTTATTCAACTTTAATCATTTTTGCACATTTCACCACTCGACCTAACCGGTTCCATAAAATACTGATTTTATCTTAAAATTATCATAAATAACTTTTAATTCCTTAATATTCCATAACAATGATTATGAGTTCAATTTTCTTAAAAATAGCAACAAACTTGCTAAATATCCAAAATACATAATAATCGCGTAAATTCCAACTTAAATATATAATTTTTCCACTTAATTAACGAAATTACAATAAAATAAATCCGGGGATGTTACAACTTTAATCCCCGAACCCGACCCCGGTTATAAAATATGTTTTAATATAAATTATTACATATATTTAACTTTACAATATAAATTATTTATTACATTCTATATTATATATTAAATATAATCGTATATGACTTTTTTATAGTTTAAAATACTATTTTTATTTTTCATTTTATTGGTTTTATAAATGTTTTGCATCTATTCTTTGTTTTAGTTTTATTATAAATTATACATTATATATGTAAACACCTCAATATATGTTTGAATTAATTTTTTTAAAGTTTATTTACATATATTTTTCTACTAAATTACTATTTATAGTTTAAACTTGAATAATCTTTATAAAATTGAAAAACCCGATTCCCCGACGGGGATCCCCGATCCCCGATTGGGACGGGGATGGGAATAGAAACTCATTCCCCGACGGGGATGGGGCCGGGGACGGGGAAGAGGATTATGAAGCGGGGATGGGGATGGGAACTAAGATCCTCGCCCCGCCCTGCCCCATTGCCATCCCTTAACAAGACTAATTTCTTAACGAACAAACAAGAACGGAGAATCTCATGTTCGTGTTCGTTTATTTGATCAGCTAAAATTAAACGAACGAACATGAACATATGATCGTTCGTGTTGGTTATAGTCCTACATGTAGCATGATAATATGATATTATGATCTGATTTAAATAGGAAACCGTAAAATAAATATAATAATATTTAATTCAACATAACATCAACACACACCCACATATATAAAGGGGTTCAAAGGAGAATCATGTGTTTATCGAAAAATCTTGGGGAACCATAATACATGTGTTGCACAATCCCTCATGTGACTTTATTGAACATATATGATCATACAAGGGATTATGCATCAAATGAGGAAATCGTTATGCACAAATTTATATCGTATAATGCACAACCACTACATGTGATGCATAACTCTCTCATATAATACAAAATTCCTTCATGAGATCAGTGGCAAACCTAACCACTGAATGGACTGATTGCATAAATTTTTGTCGCATTCACGGTTCAAAAACTAAATGATTATTTTGGTCAAGGTCGGATGAATATATAACACCTTGCCTTTTATTTGCATTTTTATTTTTAAGTATTTTGAGCAATTTGCGTAAAATGATGTAATTTCGAGATTTGGTATAAATAGGGGCTGAGAGCTCATTTTCTCATTTTTTTTTTGCAAGCCAAATTCCTTTCCAGAGCTCCTCTCTCTAGAATTGAACTTCTCTCTAACTTTTCTCTCAAACCGACCGGCCAAATCTCGAGTTCTATACGTCATCGGAAAGGTCTCGAAGTGTACTACGCGGATCTACCATTGCATGTGAGATTTGATACGAATTCGAGGTAAGAATTGCCATTTCGTATTCTGCATTATTTGGGTTTTTGAAGGAAGCTTCATATTTCATTTTTTATTCGATTTTTAGCCATTTAGATTGAGTTTTAGCCTGATTATGGTAGATTATGTATAATATAACTAAACCGAGGCTTATTACTTAGCTTATTTGTGGATTTGAGGCTTGAAAATGCATGTGTAAAGCTGTAGCTTATGAACAAACTCGAGAATATGTAGAACAGACTCGAAAATAGATAGAACAGGCTCGAATAGGGCTAGATTCGAATCATAGATTCGAATCTAATCACCAGATTCGAGATTGCCTTCGAATCTAACTTCAGATTCGAATGAGGCTTCGAATCTAATCCCCTGTTCGAGTCTGGCTTCGAGTTTGATACTCAGATTCGAATCTGACTTCGAGTCTGATGCTCAGATTCGAATCTAGCCCCTAAATTTCGAATTTAATTGATAAAATTTACGAACAACGCATAAATTAGCAAAATAATTAGCAAAATATTTAGCTAGAAGTTATGACTTAGAGATGTTGGAATATTGAGCTAGCAATATTAATTTAGCACATATTCTGTAATATTGAACTTCAGATATTATACATAAGCCGTTTAGCCCAGTTGCGAGTCAAAGCCAGTGCCAGACTATATTGAGTCTAGATAAGCAAGTGCAAGCATTATAAAGCAATTTAAAGCGTAAATAAGCCCGAGCAAGTATTTCAGAGCGTTTCAAAGCATTTTCAGTACTGTGAGTAACAGTTATTCTTGTTTACATGTTTTATATGAAATTGAGACATAAATTGCTTCTATGTGACTTCTTTGGAATTCAATAGACTTTTGTGAGTGAAGGCGAACACTGTGGTACAGGTGATGCCCAGCTTAGCCGGATCTTACATTTGATCTATTAATATGCATATTTATCTGCTATCTGTTTATTGTTCTGCATACTATACAGCAAACTTTGTGTTAGCGTTTCTTTGTGCATCTCATAAGCATTATATTTAGCGAGCAAGCAATTCTGATGTTCACCACTATCCCTTGAGCATTATGCGGGTAGCTAGCCCCGCATCACAGATTGATCATCTGTCAGCGGTAAACCCCTAGTGGTGGCATCTCCGTTCTGCGTGAAATGTCTCAATTGTGCAGCATTCTTTCTGGGTATTAAGCAAGCAAGCAAGCAAGCATAACAACCTTTATAGGCACTTTCGCCTCATATTTTACATGCATTCATGAATATCTGTTTACTCACTAAGCATTAGCTTACAGTTGCTACTTACAAATTTTACAGGAAAAGGTAAAGAACAAGCTGGACATTCTGCTTAGGTCTATTATCTGATCAACCCAGAGGACTTAGCTCATTTTCAGCTTGTGGTATAGCTTTATGATGCCTTGGGTTTTGGGTAGCTGCTTTAATTAAATTGTGATGTTTTTAGCAACTTAGTACTGTAACCTTGTAGCACGTGTAGTGCAAGACTTATTGTAATATTTTATTTAGCTTTATGCATTTACTATTATTCCTGGGATAAGCAAGCGTGTTTTAAAGCAAGGATGTGACAGAATACATGAATATTTATAATTCAAAATTAAAATATAATCTTAAAATAAAAAATAGAATAATAAATAATGCATTAAAATACATTTTATTAAGAAATATAAGTTATTAAGTTAAGAAGGTACCTCTCAGAGAGTCATAGTTGCTCTCTTCGACTTTTCATTTTTTTGGAATCGATTAATAACAACTTCATTTGTTATCATGGAAAGTACTTCATGTCCAACCGCACAAATCAAAGTAACGTTCAAAACTTCGTCACTCATCCGAATTCTTAAATCTGACATTACCAACCATTTAAGATTACCAATAATTTGAATGTATGAATAACTATGTTAATAAATGACACATTCACATACTTTTTTCATGTTCACGTTACTTTTCACGATGGTTTTTCATGTTCGCATTACTTTTAGTTAAGTAGCTACAATGTGTAAATATGTGTAATATTTTACAAAGAATATTTAAAGAAAATTACAAAAAAGTTCACAACGTATTCATACTGGACATTTAAAGATACGTACAGTACTCTGTGTTTGTACAAGTACGTACATGAACTATATTGTGTGTGTGTAAAATAAGTAATAAAAAAATAAATAATGATTAAATAATATAAAAGCATGTCCAACAAAAGGTTTGATAAAAGATTTTTAGTTAAGTGAATGTTTATATAATACAAATATGTTTATAAATATATGTATACCTCCTTTTATTTCTCTTATTTTTTACAAATTATAATTAAATATAAAAACCGTTTAAGGATTGTTTATGGGTGTTACTTCATGCACCATATCTACATCCTATATTTGACCTAAAATATGTTTTTTTTCCATAACTCATCATTATAGTTTATTTGTTTACACACTTTTGTCCAATCATGAGACAAATATTTATAGGTCAAATGCATAGAGGTGATGTATGAGAAATTAGAGGTGGTGCATGAAGAAATAGTCGTTGTTTACGTGGATCGTTGGACATTGAAAGAAGGTGAGTGGATGGATGGTTTGAAATTAGGAATCTTGACATCTTGTGTAATAGAGAAGATTTGACACAAAGAGGGTACGATGAACCCAAATTTCCCATTCTGAAAATGTCATCATGGTTGTTGGAGTTGACCACCACCCGCTAGGGCCCACACCATTACCCTTATTTTTGGCCACCACAATTCACAAGTGTGTTTGGTCAGTAATTTCTGTCTGTGTTCCATATAGCTTTTTTATTATGCATCACGTAAATTAATTTTAATATATAAACTTTAAATTAAAATATATAAACATGAATATTTACAAACACTTAAAAGAACAATATACTTATTTGTTGTATTATTATTTCTTTTAGTTTTATAAATATATATAATAATAATAATTAACATCATGACATAAAATTTTTTTAATGAGCATTTAATATAATATTTAAAATGAATAGTAATCATTGATATTTGATTAATATTTAAAATAAGATCCTACTAATTTGAGTTTATAATTATAATTTAAAGTAAAATATTACTAGAGTGAGCTTCTTGATATTAATTATTGTATTATAGATTTAGGTTTAAGCGAGTATCACCCATTATGCAGCACACCAAAAGGTACCACCCTTAAAATAATTTTTTTTGAAATTTTTTTTCATGAACATGTTTTAATTAACATTACAAAGATCATATGTGAATTTCACGCAAATCCGAACACTCTAAGTGCATGAAAACACACATCACATTAATGCATGTTCACATACATTCAAAATTATGTAACTGTGTGTTCACATCACTTTTTAGGAGCTAGAAAATGTGAATACATGTGAAATTTACATATGATCTTGATAATGTCTATTAAAACATGTTTATGAAAAAAAACATTTTAAAAAAGTTTTTTTAAATGTGATACCTTCTGGTGCGCTGCATAGTGGTGGTACTCTCTCGAACCATATTCTTAATATATATATAATAATAATAATAATAATAATAATAATAATATATTTCATCTTTTTAGTAACTTGTTTTATTTAAGTTTGTTTAAATATAATAAATGAAAATGATATGAGTTTATAAAATTTAATATTGTAATAATTGTGTAGGGTTTAACCATGTGTTTAAACATATTGTGATAAATTAAGTTATATTTCAACAAACTTTTTAATATATGAGTGAATATTATAATCTCACCTATTCTCTTGCAAGTTCGCAACGCATGAGCATTAAAACTTTGTTAATCCCATTTACTATGAAAATTTAATTTGTAGAATGTATTGATTAATACTGTTAACTACTAATAAGTATCATGTGTAGAACGTTAATTTATACATGGTTATAAAAAAATTTAAAAAAAGATTTTGAAAGTTGGTATCTTCGGGTGTATTGATTTCGAAAGATTCTTTCTTGAACATGACTCTATGCATATATGCTTACATACATACATCAGGGGCAGACCTATTACATACATCGGGGCATACATGCATGTATGTATTAATTAATACTGTCAACTACTAAATGTGTGTATTTCGACAACTATGTCATTGCTAAAGTATATATGTCTTTGTTAAAGCTTTTTACATAATAAAAAGCGAAAAGGGTGTCTATTAGTGCCCTCTGGACGACTCGATGTTAACATACACCAACACCAACAGATGTTCAAATATATATCACATCCTAGTTAACGAAGGTTAATTGCTAAGTTGAAGAAGCATTGATCAACTATAAAAAATGTAATATTTAATGAATGCGATTTTTATTTAACCGTAAGTATATATAAAAAGTTATTTAAAAAAAACTATATAGATGTACACAATATATGGTTGAAGAGAACAAAGTCAACAAACTCGTAGCAAAAGAATATTAACAGAAATACCTACCTCCTTATGGATAAGACCCTGAGTTTCATGATCAAATCCCATTGTCTTTAACATTTATGGTTGCGTT
>JAANYP010004523.1:86579-152357 GCA_020465985.1 Centrapalus pauciflorus | reverse complement strand
ACAGCTTGTGTTGGAGAGTTCAATAGCCAACAGACAAAAACAGCTTTGAGTGTCCTCTTTCCTCTTTTTTGGAGGAAAGATGTCAAAGACAGGAAGCTTGATTATAGCTGTTAGCTTCACAGTTTGGTGCACATTATTCCCCAGTTGTCTGCAGTCTTGGCAATGGCTTATGCCTTTGCCCCTCTACTTGGTTGTGTCGTTATGCTGCCTTCAAGCTATCCTCACTACTCGTCTGGTGTTTGAAAACCCTATCTTTTTGCCATTTAACCAACTTTCATCTATGCTTTAGACCCCTTTTTTGCAACCCCCGCCAGTTTTGTTGTTCACGGCATGACGCTTAACCCCTTGTGAAAACAGCGCGCGTTAACTTTGAAACCTTGTTTTCAAAGTGTTAGCACTCAACAGGATTACACCCGCATTTTACCCACAGCTGTTGGACTCAGAACCTTTTTTGGTCAACAGGTTAGGACAGTCCACCTTCAAGTGTGAACATGGTTTCCTTTCGTTGCTTATGTGAGCTAGCAGGGCACTTAGCAGATGCTGACTTGGAGAACAACTCCAACAGCAGCTTTTGAGCTGGATTCACACAAGCTTCATATTTGAGGCATGACACACCTGTTTTGTTGAGATTAGTTGATCCCACATTTGTGACTGTATGTTTGAAGTTCACCAGATGGATAAATCGCCTTCTTTCAGATTACTCTCGCACTGGAAAGCTGCTGTTGCAATGATCCACCCGTCCAAGAGAGGCTTGGATTTGTGCAGGAATCTGTGTGACGTTAGACAATGGGCTGCTGTTTTGGTGCAGATTGGGCACCAAGTAGTCAACTATCTTTGAAGTGCTTGGCATCTTTAATATCGTTTCTCTCGGTTAACTTTCCCCAAGTAAATATAGGTTGATGTTTGTTTTAATTCTCAAGCTGCAGATATTGTCCAACTGTATGGAAACTGATCCAGTTATCTGAGTTTAGTGTTTTTAAAGATAAGTTTAAGCTTAGAGATTTCAGATAGTAAAGCAATAAATGCTTCTCACGCAGCTTGAAGATACAACCAAGCATATATTCAACATTTTTAACTTTTTCTTCATGAAAACTGTAAGGCCATAAAATTTTGTACTATAACATCCATAGTAGGATTCCAGTTCTCGTAAGCTCTAAGCTGCGAAGGCTTCAGCTTTCAGCCATGAAATCCTGTTTTGAAAACTGCTGTTTGAATGGGAGCTCATCGTGTTGGCCATCAGGACATTGATTAATGCTATCTTCAAAAGGTCAAGTGATGAATACAGAGTTCCTCCCAGTCACATGTCCTCGTGCCAGAAGAGTGCGCCTTTACTTTGGCGATTGAAGACACTGAGTTTTCCCAATTTCCTCACTTAGCCATGGCCATAAGGTACTGTAACCCTATAGCTCATCATCCTTGTTAGTCTGTTGGGTTGGTTTGGATGACGACCAACAGCTTTTGTTACACGACAGTCAGCAGAACAATGTGACAGCAGTTTTGTGCCACACTTGAAGCAACTCAGCTTTGGATTGTCAATGCCTCTTTTGTCAGCACTTGAACCTCCTTGCAGGCAAGCATGTTTCCTCAAAAACGTTTGCTTGTTGAAACCTTTTGAAGCAAGCCATGGAACCTATGCATTTGGGCTCATCATCTTGTTCAGAAGACTCAAGGATTGTTCTTCCTCTTGCCCCGAGGAAGTCACATCCTCTTACAACTCCTCCTTTATCATGCACGTGTGAATCAGGTTGAATGAACCATCACTCCTGTTTACGAGGCTGTCTCACAGTAAGGCCAAAAAGCTGCACTCTTACTGGACATTTCCAAGGACATTTCTCTTTTGTTGCCTTGACTGTTCCATCTTTCATAAAGGACCTACAATTGCCAGAGCCATCGTTCTGAATAGTACCTAGAGTTCCTTAGGCTTGTTGAAAAGTAGTTTCCACTTCCTCTCAGGTAAATCCAGAATTTATTATCACCAGGGGTGGAAGAACGTCCTTGGTGATCCCAACAAGCTTTTTGAGATCATCACTATAGCAGTAAACTGGTGTAGGTTCATGAGAGTCTCTCCTTTGGTTTAGCAAAGAAGAGTTCATACTGTCTAACAAGATTGTTGATCCTGTTGTCCAGTGTGATTGTGGGTCCATCATAGACGGTACACAAAGTATCCCACATCTCCTTTGCTGTCTTCATTTTCTCAACCTGCTTGAACACATCATCAGGGAGAGAAATGACCAGGTTGTTTCTGGCCTTTGCATCCAGAGCCACCAATATCTTGTCTTCATCAGACCATTGAGCTTTAGCTTTCTCAAAGGTCCTGATTTCAGGAGCAGCTCCTTCAACCTCTGGAGTTATGGTAGTAACAGAGGTTGGCACATAGGGACCCTCCATCACTATCTCTGGCAGTTGTACATCCAGATTCTCTAAATAGAGCATCATTCTGCACTTCCAACCAGAGAAGTTTTGATGATTAAATTTGGGAGGTTTGCCCATAGAGCCATTGTCATAGTAAGAAGAATTTGCAGCACTGTTGTCCATGGAAACTTGGGAGAATGAGAGATCTAGAATGACACACACTCTAAACCGCTCTGATACCAGTTGTAGGTCCCGAGAGGTTCCCAAAGTATATAGTTATAAGCTGTAGAGGGGGGGTTGAATGACATCAATTTTAAAAAACTAGACACTCTTTTCTCATGTTTTGTATGTATATCAACAAATTTGGTATTAATTACAACAAGCTTGAATGCGGAATAAGTTCAAGCTGAGATGACAGATACAAAGTATGCTTACTAGTCAAGACAGAACTCAAACTAGGTATACAATGAATACACTCACTAAGAAGCACTCACTGTGGTTTTACAAGGACTTAAAGAACAGCTTAAATGTTTAAAACACTTATACACACAGATGCTGGTTTACACAGAAGGTTTGCATGTCTGAAAATCACACTTGCAACGTTCACTCTTGGGTTTCAGCACTTAGCTTTCTTCACACTTCTTTCTGACCTTAGAAGCTTCCTTTTATACTCACTTAGAGGATCTAAGAGAAACATCTTCATTGGACGAATGAAAAAGGAGAAGTCTTGTTGAAAAGACAACATACCTTTTCTCTGCACTTTCTGAAAAGCAGACTTGTCTTCACATGTGCAGAACTTTTGTCTTTTCACTTTGTCTACTGTTGCATTGCCTTTAACTAATTTAGGAATGTCAACTTTGCGTCTTTCTTCCTTGTAAAGGCCTATTTTGATATAAGAAAAAGGTCTGTCACCCTTTTTCAAATAACCTTTTGTCTTCATGTTACAGAACAGCTTGGGCAGGCTGAGCATTTCTGTTTTCCACTTTGTCTTCGACTTTGTAAACTGATCTTGTAGTCAAAAACAATACATGATGACTTGGAAACATATTCCATAAAGTGTTTAGCCTGTTCACAAAGAACAGGTTCTGTTCACAAAGAACAGAACACTTTAAAAATGCCCAAGCTGCTCAACAGTGTAGAGCAGCGTAGACAGTTTATGTCCAGCCTGTTCAGCAGACAGAGCAGCTTGGACAAACTGTCTAAGTTGCAACACATGCAACATATAGAACAGCTTTAGACTGATATTGCAAATCATTTTCAGGTTTCAATAAGACATATAACAGGCCTTAAATTCAACCTTCAAATGCATCAACAGGTTTGATTATAAATCTCCCCCTCAGATGTAGAACAGGTTTGACTGAGGCCTTTTTGTGCCTAACAACTTAGGTTTAAATTAATTAAGTAATTTCATGAACGTGGGTTTATAAACACTTAACAGTTTGAGAAAACGAAGTAACATCATGTGAAATTGAACTAATAGGTCGAAACGTGCAAAAACATAATTTTTCTATTTAACTGGATTAAATAACAAAACTTAGGATAAAATCAATCAGGTAATATCATGAACCTAGATTATATACAGAGAGTCAATTCAATTCAATTGCATTCCATTCCTTGAATAATAAAACTTAGGTAAAAATTAATCAGGTAATATCATAAACCTAGGTTGTATATGGAGAGTTAATTCAATTCAATTGCATTCCATTCCATGAATAATAAAACTTAGGTTAAAATCAATCAGGTAATCTCATGAACCTAGATTATATACAGAAAGTCAATTCAATTCAATTGCATTCAAATCCATTAATAATAAAACTTAGGTTAAAATTAATCAAGTAATTTCATGAACGTAGGTTTATAAACACTTAAAAGCTTGAGAAAATGCACTAACAGGTTGAGAAATTGAACTAACAGCTCGAAACATGCAAAAATAGAATATTTCTATTTAACTCAATTAAATAATAAACCTTAGGTTAAAATTAATCAGGTAATTTCAAGAACCTAGGTTATACACAGAGAGTCAATTCAATTCAATTGCATTCCACTCCATGAACAATAAACTTAGGTTAAAATTAATCAAGTAATTTCATGAAACTAGGTTTTATAGAGAGAGTCAACTCAATTCAATTGCATTCCATACCATGAATAATAAAACTTACGTTAAAATTAATCAGGTAATATCATGAACCAAGGTTGTATACATATAATCAATTCAATCAAATTGCATTAATTCCATTCCATGAATAATAAAACTTAGGTTAAAGTTATTCGGTTAATTTCATGAACCTAGGTTATATACATATAATCAATTCAATTCAATTGCATTCCATTCCTTGAATAATAAAACTTAGGTTAAAATGAATCAGGTAATTTCATGAACCTTGGATATATACAGAGAGTCAATTCAATTCAATTGCATTCCATTCAATGATTAATAGAACTTAGGTTAAAATTAATCAAGTAATTTCATGAACGTAGGTTTATAAACACTTAACAGCTTGAGAAAATGCACTAACAGTTTTAGAAATTGAACTAACAGCTCGAAACATGCAAAAACATAATATTTCTATTTAAGTCAATTAAATAATAAAGCTTAGGTTAAAATTAATTAGGTAATTTCATGAACCTAGGTAATATACAGAGAGTCTGTTCGATTCAGTTGCATTCAATTCCATGATTATTAAACCTTAGGTTAAAATTAATCAGGTAATTTCATGAACCTAGGTTATACACAGAGAGTCAATTCAATTCAATTGCATTCCACTCCATGAATAATAAACTTAGGTTAAAATTAATCAGGTAATTTAATGAAACTAGGTTATATAGAGAGAGTCAACTCAATTCAATTGCATTCCATACCATGAATAATAAAACTTACGTTAAAATTAATCAGGTAATTTCATGAACCTAGGTTGTATACATATAATCAATTCAATCAAATTGCATTCTATTCCATGAATAATAAAACTTAGGTTAAAGTTATTCGGTTAATTTCATGAACCTAGGTTATATAAATATAATCAATTCAATTCAATTGCATTCCATTCCTTGAATAATAAAATTAGGTTAAAATTAATCAGGTAATTTCATGGACCTTGGATATATACAGAGAGTCAATTCAATTCAATTGCATTCCATTCCATTATTAATAGAACCTAGGTTAAAATTAAATAAGTAATTTCATGAACGTAGGTTTATAAACACTTAACAGCTTGAGAAAATGCACTAACAGTTTGAGAAATTGAACTAACAGCTCGAAACATGCAAAAACATAATATTTCTATTTAAGTCAATTAAATAATAAAGCTTAGGTTAAAATTAATAAGGTAATCTCATGAACCTAGGTAATATACAGAGAGTCAGTTCAATTCAATTGCATTCAATTCCATGATTATTAAACCTTAGGTTAAAATTAATCAGGTAATTTCATAAACCTAGGTTATACACATAGAGTTAATTCAATTCAATTGCATTCCACTCCATGAATAATAAACTTAGGTTAAAATTAATCTGGAAATTTAATGAAACTAAGTTATATAGAGAGAGTCAACTCAATTCAATTGCATTCCATACCATGAATAATAAAACTGACGTTAAAATTAATCAGGTAATTTCATGAACCTAGGTTGTATACATATTATCATTTCAATCAAATTGCATTCCATTCCATGAATAATAAAACTTAGGTTAAAGTTATTCGGTTAATTTCATGAACCTAGGTTATATAAATATAATCAATTCAATTCAATTGCATTCCATTCCTTGAATAATAAAATTAGGTTAAAATTAATCAGGTAATTTCATGAACCTTGGATATATAAAGAGAGTCAATTCAGTTCAATTGCATTCCATTCCATTATTAATAGAACTTAGGTTAAAATTAAACAAGTAATTTCTGTAACGTAGGTTTATAAACACTTAACAGCTTGAGAAAATGCACTAACAGTTTGAGAAATTGAACTAACAGCTCGAAACATGCAAAAACATAATATTTCTATTTAAGTCAATTAAATAATAAAGCTTAGGTTAAAATTAATTAGGTAATCTCATGAACCTAGGTAATATACAGAGAGTCAGTTCAATTCAATTGCATTCAATTCCATGATTATTAAACCTTAGGTTAAAATTAATCAGGTAATTTCATGAACCTAGGTTATACACAGAGAGTTAATTCAATTCAATTGCATTCCACTCCATGAATAATAAACTTAGGTTAAAAGAAATCAGGTAATTTAATGAAACTAGGTTATATAGAGAGAGTCAACTCAATTCAATTGCATTCCATACCATGAATAATAAAACTTACGTTAAAATTAATTAGGTAATTTCATGAACCTAGGTTGTATACATATAATCAATTCAATCAAATTGCATTCCATTCCATGAATAATAAAAACTTAGGTTAAAGTTATTCGATTAATTTCATGAACCTAGGTTATATAAATATAATCAATTCAATTCAATTGCATTCCATTCCTTGAATAATAAAATTAGGTTAAAATTAATCAGGTAATTTCATGAACCTTGGATATATACAGAGAGTCAATTCAATTCAATTGCATTCCATTCCATTATTAATAGAACCTAGGTTAAAATTAAACAAGTAATTTCATGAACGTAGGTTTATAAACACTTAACAGCTTGAGAAAATGCACTAACAGTTTGAGAAATTGAACTAACAGCTCGAAACATGCAAAAACATAATATTTCTATTTAAGTCAATTAAATAATAAAGCTTAGGTTAAAATTAATAAGGTAATCTCATGAACCTAGGTAATATACAGAGAGTCAGTTCAATTCAATTGCATTCAATTCCATGATTATTAAACCTTAGGTTAAAATTAATCAGGTAATTTCATAAACCTAGGTTATACACATAGAGTTAATTCAATTCAATTGCATTCCACTCCATGAATAATAAACTTAGGTTAAAATTAACCTGGAAATTTAATGAAACTAAGTTATATAGAGAGAGTCAACTCAATTCAATTGCATTCCATACCATGAATAATAAAACTGACGTTAAAATTAATCAGGTAATTTCATGAACCTAGGTTGTATACATATAATCAATTCAATCAAATTGCATTCCATTCCATGAATAATAAAACTTAGGTTAAAGTTATTCGGTTAATTTCATGAACCTAGGTTAAATATAATCAATTCAATTCAATTGCATTCCATTCCTTGAATAATAAAATTAGGTTAAAATTAATCAGGTAATTTCATGAACCTTGGATATATAAAGAGAGTCAATTCAGTTCAATTGCATTCCATTCCATTATTAATAGAACTTAGGTTAAAATTAAACAAGTAATTTCATGAACGTAGGTTTATAAACACTTAACAGCTTGAGAAAATGCACTAACAGTTTGAGAAATTGAACTAACAGCTCGAAACATGCAAAAACATAATATTTCTATTTAAGTCAATAAAATAATAAAGCTTAGGTTAAAATTAATTAGGTAATCTCATGAACCTAGGTAATATACAGAGAGTCAGTTCAATTCAATTGCATTCAATTCCATGATTATTAAACCTTAGGTTAAAATTAATCAGGTAATTTCATGAACCTAGGTTATACACAGAGAGTTAATTCAATTCAATTGCATTCCACTCCATGAATAATAAACTTAGGTTAAAATTAATCAGGTAATTTAATGAAACTAGGTTATATAGAGAGAGTCAACTCAATTCAATTGCATTCCATACCATGAATAATAAAACTTACGTTAAAATTAATCAGGTAATTTCATGAACCTAGGTTGTATACATATAATCAATTCAATCAAATTGCATTCCATTCCATGAATAATAAAACTTAGGTTAAAGTTATTCGGTTAATTTCATGAACCTAGGTTATATAAATATAATCAATTCAATTCAATTGCATTCCATTCCTTGAATAATAAAATTAGGTTAAAATTAATTAGGTAATTTCATGAACCTTGGATATATACAGAGAGTCAATTCAATTCAATTGCATTCCATTCCATTATTAATAGAACTTAGGTTAAAATTAAACAAGTAATTTCATGAACGTAGGTTTATAAACACTTAAAAGCTTGAGAAAATGCACTAACAGTTTGAGAAATTGAACTAACAGCTCGAAACATGCAAAAACATAATATTTCTATTTAACTCAATTAAATAATAAAGCTTAGGTTAAAATTAATCAGGTAATTTCATGAACCTAGGTTATATACAGAGAGTCAATTCAATTCAATTGCATTCAATTCCATGAATATTAAACCTTAGGTTAAAAATAATCATGTAAATTCATGAACCTAAGTTACACACAGAGAGTCAATTCAATTCAATTGCATTCCACTCCATGAATAATAAACTTAGGTTAAAATTAATCAGGTAATTTCATGAAACTAGGTTATATAGAGAGAGTCAACTCAATTCAATTGCAAACCATACCATGAATAATAAAATTTACGTTAAAATTAATCAGGTAATTTCATGAACCTAGGTTGTATACATATAATCAATTCAATCAAATTGCATTCCATTCCATGAATAATAAAACTTAGGTTAAAGTTATTCGATTAATTTCATGAACCTAGGTTATATAAATATAATCAATTCAATTCAATTGCATTCCATTCCTTGAATAATAAAATTAGATTAAAATTAATCAGGTAATTTCATGAACCTTGGATATATACAGAGAGTCAATTCAATTCAATTGCATTCCATTCCATTATTAATAGAACTTAGGTTAAAATTAAACAAGTAATTTCATGAACGTAGGTTTATAAACACTTAACAGCTTGAGAAAATGCACTAACAGTTTGAGAAATTGAACTAACAGCTCGAAACATGCAAAAACATAATATTTCTATTTAAGTCAATTAAATAATAAAGCTTAGGTTTAAATTAATTAGGAAATTTCATGAACCTAGGTAATATACAGAGAGTCAGTTCGATTCAATTGCATTCAATTCCATGATTATTAAACCTTAGGTTAAAACTAATCAGGTAATTTCATTAACCTAGGTTATACACAGAGAGTCAATTCAATTTAATTGCATTCCACTCCATGAATAATAAACTTAGGTTAAAATTAATCAGGTAATTTCATGAAACTAGGTTATATAGAGAGAGTCAACTCAATTCAATTGCATTCCATACCATGAATAATAAAACTTACGTTAAAATTAATCAGGAAATTGAATGAACCTAGGTTGTATACAAATAATCAATTCAATCAAATTGCATTCCATTCCATGAATAATAAAACTTAGGTTAAAGTTATTCGGTTAATTTCATGAACCTAGGTTATATAAATATAATCAATTCAATTCAATTGCATTCCATTCCTTGAATAATAAAATTAGGTTAAAATTAATCAGGTAATTTCACGAACCTTGGATATATACAGAGAGTCAATTCAATTCAATTGCATTCCATTCCATTATTAATAGAACTTAGGTTAAAATTAAACAAGTAATTTCATGAACGTAGGTTTATAAACACATAACAGCTTGAGAAAATGCACTAACAGTTTGAGAAATTGAACTAACAGCTCGAAACATGCAAAAACATAATATTTCTATTTAACTCAATTAAATAATAAAGCTTAGGTTAAAATTAATCAGGTAATTTAATGAACCTAGGTTATATACAGAGAGTCAATTCAATTCAATTGCATTCAATTCCATGAATATTAAACCTTAGGTTAAAAATAATCATGTAAATTCATGAACCTAAGTTACACACAGAGAGTCAATTCAATTCAATTGCATTCCACTCCATGAATAATAAACTTAGGTTAAAATTAATCAGGTAATTTAATGAAACTAGGTTATATAGAGAGAGTCAACTCAATTCAATTGCAAACCATACCATGAATAATAAAATTTACGTTAAAATTAATCAGGTAATTTCATGAACCTAGGTTGTATACTTATAATCAATTCAATCAAATTGCATTCCATTCCATGAATAATAAAACTTAGGTTAAAGTTATTCGGTTAATTTCATGAACCTAGGTTATATAAATATAATCAATTCAATTCAATTGCATTCCATTCCTTGAATAATAAAATTAGGTTAAAATTAATCAGGTAATTTCATGAACCTTGGATATATACAGAGAGTCAATTCAATTCAATTGCATTCCATTCCATTATTAATAAAACTTAGGTTAAAATTAAACAAGTAATTTCATGAACGTAGGTTTATAAACACTTAACAGCTTGAGAAAATGCACTAACAGTTTGAGAAATTGAACTAACAGCTCGAAACATGCAAAAACATAATATTTCTATTTAAGTCAATTAAATAATAAAGCTTAGGTTTAAATTAATTAGGTACTTTCATGAACCTAGGTAATATACATAGAGTCAGTTCGATTCAATTGCATTCAATTCCATGATTATTAAACCTTAGGTTAAAACTAATCAGGTAATTTCATGAACCTAGGTTATACACAGAGAGTCAATTCAATTTAATTGCATTCCACTCCATGAATAATAAACTTAGGTTAAAATTAATCAGGTAATTTCATGAAACTAGGTTATATAGAGAGAGTCAACTCAATTCAATTGCATTCCATACCATGAATAATAAAACTTACGTTAAAATTAATCAGGTAATTTCATGAACCTAGGTTGTATACAAATAATCAATTCAATCAAATTGCATTCCATTCCATGAATAATAAAACTTAGGTTAAAGTTATTCGGTTATTTCATGAACCTAGGTTATATAAATATAATCAATTCAATTCAATTGCATTCCATTCCTTGAATAATAAAATTAGGTTAAAATTAATCAGGTAATTTCACGAACCTTGGATATATACAGAGAGTCAATTCAATTCAATTGCATTCCATTCCATTATTAATAGAACTTAGGTTAAAATTAAACAAGTAATTTCATGAACGTAGGTTTATAAACACTTAACAACTTGAGAAAATGCACTAACAGTTTGAGAAATTGAACTAACAGCTCGAAACATGCAAAAACATAATATTTCTATTTAACTCAATTAAATAATAAAGCTTAGGTTAAAATTAATCAGGTAATTTCATGAACCTAGGTTATATACAGAGAGTCAATTCAATTCAATTGCATTCAATTCCATGAATATTAAACCTTAGGTTAAAAATAATCATGTAAATTCATGAACCTAAGTTACACACAGAGAGTCAATTCAATTCAATTGCATTCCACTCCATGAATAATAAACTTAGGTTAAAATTAATCAGGTAATTTCATGAAACTAGGTTATATAGAGAGAGTCAACTCAATTCAATTGCAAACCATACCATGAATAATAAAATTTACGTTAAAATTAATCAGGTAATTTCATGAACCTAGGTTGTATACATATAATCAATTCAATCAAATTGCATTCCATTCCGTGATTAATAAAACTTAGGTTAAAGTTATTCGGTTAATTTCATGAACCTAGGTTATATAAATATAATCAATTCAATTCAATTGCATTCCATTCCTTGAATAATAAAATTAGGTTAAAATTAAACAGGTAATTTCATGAACCTTGGATATATACAGAGAGTCAATTCAATTCAATTGCATTCCATTACATTATTAATAGAACTTAGGTTAAAATTAAACAAGTAATTTCATGAATGTAGGTTTATAAACACTTAACAGCTTGAGAAAATGCACTAACAGTCTGAGAAATTGAACTAACAGCTCGAAACATGCAAAAACATAATATTTCTATTTAAGTCAATTAAATAATAAAGCTTAGGTTAAAATTAATTAGGTAATTTCATGAACCTAGGTAATATACAGAGAGTCAGTTCGATTCAATTGCATTCAATTCCATCATTATTAAACCTTAGGTTAAAAATAATCAGGTAATTTCATGAACCTAGGTTATACACAGAGAGTCAATTCAATTCAATTGCATTCCACTCCATGAATAATAAACTTAGGTTAAAATTAATCAGGTAATTTCATGAAACTAGGTTATATAGAAAGAGTCAACTCAATTCAATTGCAAACCATACCATGAATAATAAAATTTACGTTAAAATTAATCAGGTAATTTCATGAACCTAGGTTGTATACATATAATCAATTCAATCAAATTGCATTCCATTCCATGAATAATAAAACTTAGGTTAAAGTTATTCGGTTAATTTCATGAACCTAGGTTATATAAATATAATCAATTTAATTCAACTGCATTCCATTCCTTGAATAATAAAATTATGTTAAAATTAATCAGGTAATTTCATGAACCTTGGATATATACAGGGAGTCAATTCAATTCAATTGCATTCCATTCCATTATTAATAGAACTTAGGTTAAAATTAAACAAGTAATTTCATGAATGTAGGTTTATAAACACTTAACAGCTTGAGAAAATGCACTAACAGTCTGAGAAATTGAACTAACAGCTCGAAACATGCAAAAACATAATATTTCTATTTAAGTCAATTAAATAATAAAGCTTAGGTTAAAATTAATTAGGTAATTTCATGAACCTAGGTAATATACAGAGAGTCAGTTCGATTCAATTGCATTCAATTCCATGATTATTAAACCTTAGGTTAAAATTAATCAGGTAATTTCATGAACCTAGGTTATACACAGAGAGTTAATTCAATTCAATTGCATTCCACTCCATGAATAATAAACTTAGGTTAAAAGAAATCAGGTAATTTAATGAAACTAGGTTATATAGAGAGAGTCAACTCAATTCAATTGCATTCCATACCATGAATAATAAAACTTACGTTAAAATTAATCAGGTAATTTCATGAACCTAGGTTGTATACATATAATCAATTCAATCAAATTGCATTCCATTCCATGAATAATAAAACTTAGGTTAAAGTTATTCGGTTAATTTCATGAACCTAGGTTATATAAATATAATCAATTCAATTCAATTGCATTCCATTCCTTGAATAATAAAATTAGGTTAAAATTAATCAGGTAATTTCATGAACCTTGGATATATACAGAGAGTCAATTCAATTCAATTGCATTCCATTCCATTATTAATAGAACTTAGGTTAAAATTAAACAAGTAATTTCATGAACGTAGGTTTATAAACACTTAACAGCTTGAGAAAATGCACTAACAGTTTGAGAAATTGAACTAACAGCTCGGAACATGCAAAAACATAATATTTCTATTTAAGTCAATTAAATAATAAAGATTAGGTTAAAATTAATTAGGTAATCTCATGAACCTAGGTAATATACAGAGAGTCAGTTCAATTCAATTGCATTCAATTCCATGATTATTAAACCTTAGGTTAAAATTAATCAGGTAATTTCATGAACCTAGGTTGTACACAGAGAGTTAATTCAATTCAATTGCATTCCACTCCATGAATAATAAACTTAGGTTAAAATTAATCAGGTAATTTAATTAAACTAGGTTATATAGAGAGAGTCAACTCAATTCAATTGCATTCCATACCATGAATAATAAAACTTACGTTAAAATTAATCAGGTAATTTCATGAACCTAGGTTGTATACATATAATCAGTTCAATCAAATTGCAATCCATTCCATGAATAATAAAACTTAGGTTAAAGTTATTCGGTAAATTTCATGAACCTAGGTTATATAAATATAGTCAATTCAATTCAATTGCATTCCATTCCTTGAATAATAAAATTAGGTTAAAATTAATCAGGTAATTTCATGAACCTTGGATATATACAGAGAGTCAATTCAATTCAATTGCATTCCATTCCATTATTAATAGAACTTAGGTTAAAATTAAACAAGTAATTTCATGAATGTAGGTTTATAAACACTTAACAGCTTGAGAAAATGCACTAACAGTCTGAGAAATTGAACTAACAGCTCGAAACATGCAAAAACATAATATTTCTATTTAAGTCAATTAAATAATAAAGCTTAGGTTAAAATTAATTAGGTAATTTCATGAACCTAGGTAATATACAGAGAGTCAGTTCGATTCAATTGCATTCAATTCCATGATTATTAAACCTTAGGTTAAAACTAATCAGGTAATTTCATGAACCTAGGTTATACACAGAGAGTCAATTCAATTCAATTGCATTCCACTCCATGAATAATAAACTTAGGTTAAAATTAATCAGGTAATTTCATGAAACTAGGTTATATAGAGAGAGTCAACTCAATTCAATTGCATTCCATACCATGAATAATAAAACTTACGTTAAAATTAATCAGGTAATTTCATGAACCTAGGTTGTATACATTTAATCAATTCAATAAAATTGCATTCCATTCCATGAATAATAAAACTTAGGTTAAAGTTATTCGGTTAATTTCATGAACCTAGGTTATATAAATATAATCAATTCAATTCAATTGCATTCCATTCCTTGAATAATAAAATTAGGTTAAAATTAATCAGGTAATTTCACGAACCTTGGATATATACAGAGAGTCAATTCAATTCAATTGCATTCCATTCCATTATTAATAGAACTTAGGTTAAAATTAAACAAGTAATTTCATGAACGTAGGTTTATAAACACTTAACAGCTTGAGAAAATGCACTAACAGTTTGAGAAATTGAACTAACAGCTCGGAACATGCAAAAACATAATATTTCTATTTAAGTCAATTAAATAATAAAGATTAGGTTAAAATTAATTAGGTAATCTCATGAACCTAGGTAATATACAGAGAGTCTGTTCAATTCAATTGCATTCAATTCCATGATTATTAAACCTTAGGTTAAAACTAATCAGGTAATTTCATGAACCTAGGTTATACACAGAGAGTCAATTCAATTCAATTGCATTCCACTCCATGAATAATAAACTTAGGTTAAAATTAATCAGGTAATTTCATGAAACTAGGTTATATAGAGAGAGTCAACTCAATTCAATTGCATTCCATACCATGAATAATAAAACTTACGTTAAAATTAATCAGGTAATTTCATGAACCTAGGTTGTATACATTTAATCATTCAATCAAATTGCATTCCATTCCATGAATAATAAAACTTAGGTTAAAGTTATTTGGTTAATTTCATGAACCTAGGTTATATAAATATAATCAATTCAATTCAATTGCATTCCATTCCTTGAATAATAAAATTAGGTTAAAATTAATCAGGTAATTTCACGAACCTTGGATATATACAGAGAGTCAATTCAATTCAATTGCATTCCATTCCATTATTAATAGAACTTAGGTTAAAATTAAACAAGTAATTTCATGAACGTAGGTTTATAAACACTTAACAGCTTGAGAAAATGCACTAACAGTTTGAGAAATTGAACTAACAGCTCGGAACATGCAAAAACATAATATTTCTATTTAAGTCAATTAAATAATAAAGATTAGGTTAAAATTAATTAGGTAATCTCATGAACCTAGGTAATATACAGAGAGTCTGTTCAATTCAATTGCATTCAATTCCATGATTATTAAACCTTAGGTTAAAATTAATCAGGTAATTTCATGAACCTAGGTTGTACACAGAGAGTTAATTCAATTCAATTGCATTCCACTCCATGAATAATAAACTTAGGTTAAAATTAATCAGGTAATTTAATTAAACTAGGTTATATAGAGAGAGTCAATTCAATTCAATTGCATTCCATACCATGAATAATAAAACTTACGTTAAAATTAATCAAGTAATTTCATGAACCTAGGTTGTATACATATAATCAGTTCAATCAAATTGCAATCCATTCCATGAATAATAAAACTTAGGTTAAAGTTATTCGGTAAATTTCATGAACCTAGGTTATATAAATATAGTCAATTCAATTCAATTGCATTCCAATCCTTGAATAATAAAATTAGGTTAAAATTAATCAGGTAATTTCATGAACCTTGGATATATACAGAGAGTCAATTCAATTCAATTGCATTCCATTCCATTATTAATAGAACTTAGGTTAAAATTAAACAAGTAATTTCATGAACGTAGGTTTATAAACACTTAACAGCTTGAGAAAATGCACTAACAGTTTGTGAAATTGAACTAACAGCTCAAAACATGCAAAAACATAATATTTCTATTTAACTCAATTAAATAATAAAGCTTAGGTTAAAATTAATCAGGTAATTTCATGAACCTAGGTTATATACAGAGAGTCAATTCAATTCAATTGCATTCAATTCCATGAATATTGAACCTTAGGTTAAAAATAATCATGTAATTTCATGAACCTAAGTTACACACAGAGAGTCAATTCAATTCAATTGCATTCCACTCCATGAATAATAAACTTAGGTTAAAATTAATCAGGTAATTTCAGGAAACTAGGTTATATAGAGGGAGTCAACTCAATTCAATTGCATTCCATACCATGAATAATAAAACTTACGTTAAAATTAATCAGGTAATTTCATGAACCTAGGTTGTATACATATAATCAATTCAATCAAATTGCATTCCATTCCATGAATAATAAAACTTAGGTTAAAGTTATTCTGTTAATTTCATGAACCTAGGTTATATAAATATAATCAATTCAATTCAATTGCCTTCCATTCCTTGACTAATAAATTTAGGTTAAAATTAATCAGGTAATTTTATGAACCTTGGATATATACAGAGAGTAAATTCAATTCAATTGCATTCCATTCCATTATTAATAAAACTTAGGTTAAAATTAAACAAGTAATTTCATGAACGTAGGTTTATAAACACTTAACAGCTTGAGAAAATGCACTAACAGTTTGAGAAATTGAACTAACAGCTCGAAACATGCAAAAACATAATATTTCTATTTAACTCTATTAAATAATAAAGCTTAGGTTAAAATTAATCAGGTAATTTCATGAACCTAGGTTATATACAGAGAGTCAATTCAATTCAATTGCATTCAATTCCATGAATATTGAACCTTAGGTTAAAAATAATCATGTAATTTCATGAACCTAAGTTACACACAGAGAGTCAATTCAATTCAATTGCATTCCACTCCATGAATAATAAACTTAGGTTAAAATTAATCAGGTAATTTCATGAAACTAGGTTATATAGAGAGAGTCAACTCAATTCAATTGCATTCCATACCATGAATAATAAAACTTACGTTAAAATTAATCAGGTAATTTCATGAACCTAGGTTGTATACATTTAATCATTCAATCAAATTGCATTCCATTCCATGAATAATAAAACTTAGGTTAAAGTTATTTGGTTAATTTCATGAACCTAGGTTATATAAATATAATCAATTCAATTCAATTGCATTCCATTCCTTGAATAATAAAATTAGGTTAAAATTAATCAGGTAATTTCACGAACCTTGGATATATACAGAGAGTCAATTCAATTCAATTGCATTCCATTCCATTATTAATAGAACTTAGGTTAAAATTAAACAAGTAATTTCATGAACGTAGGTTTATAAACACTTAACAGCTTGAGAAAATGCACTAACAGTTTGAGAAATTGAACTAACAGCTCGGAACATGCAAAAACATAATATTTCTATTTAAGTCAATTAAATAATAAAGATTAGGTTAAAATTAATTAGGTAATCTCATGAACCTAGGTAATATACAGAGAGTCTGTTCAATTCAATTGCATTCAATTCCATGATTATTAAACCTTAGGTTAAAATTAATCAGGTAATTTCATGAACCTAGGTTGTACACAGAGAGTTAATTCAATTCAATTGCATTCCACTCCATGAATAATAAACTTAGGTTAAAATTAATCAGGTAATTTAATTAAACTAGGTTATATAGAGAGAGTCAATTCAATTCAATTGCATTCCATACCATGAATAATAAAACTTACGTTAAAATTAATCAAGTAATTTCATGAACCTAGGTTGTATACATATAATCAGTTCAATCAAATTGCAATCCATTCCATGAATAATAAAACTTAGGTTAAAGTTATTCGGTAAATTTCATGAACCTAGGTTATATAAATATAGTCAATTCAATTCAATTGCATTCCAATCCTTGAATAATAAAATTAGGTTAAAATTAATCAGGTAATTTCATGAACCTTGGATATATACAGAGAGTCAATTCAATTCAATTGCATTCCATTCCATTATTAATAGAACTTAGGTTAAAATTAAACAAGTAATTTCATGAACGTAGGTTTATAAACACTTAACAGCTTGAGAAAATGCACTAACAGTTTGTGAAATTGAACTAACAGCTCAAAACATGCAAAAACATAATATTTCTATTTAACTCAATTAAATAATAAAGCTTAGGTTAAAATTAATCAGGTAATTTCATGAACCTAGGTTATATACAGAGAGTCAATTCAATTCAATTGCATTCAATTCCATGAATATTGAACCTTAGGTTAAAAATAATCATGTAATTTCATGAACCTAAGTTACACACAGAGAGTCAATTCAATTCAATTGCATTCCACTCCATGAATAATAAACTTAGGTTAAAATTAATCAGGTAATTTCAGGAAACTAGGTTATATAGAGGGAGTCAACTCAATTCAATTGCATTCCATACCATGAATAATAAAACTTACGTTAAAATTAATCAGGTAATTTCATGAACCTAGGTTGTATACATATAATCAATTCAATCAAATTGCATTCCATTCCATGAATAATAAAACTTAGGTTAAAGTTATTCTGTTAATTTCATGAACCTAGGTTATATAAATATAATCAATTCAATTCAATTGCCTTCCATTCCTTGACTAATAAATTTAGGTTAAAATTAATCAGGTAATTTTATGAACCTTGGATATATACAGAGAGTAAATTCAATTCAATTGCATTCCATTCCATTATTAATAAAACTTAGGTTAAAATTAAACAAGTAATTTCATGAACGTAGGTTTATAAACACTTAACAGCTTGAGAAAATGCACTAACAGTTTGAGAAATTGAACTAACAGCTCGAAACATGCAAAAACATAATATTTCTATTTAACTCAATTAAATAATAAAGCTTAGGTTAAAATTAATCAGGTAATTTCATGAACCTAGGTTATATACAGAGAGTCAATTCAATTCAATTGCATTCAATTCCATGAATATTGAACCTTAGGTTAAAAATAATCATGTAATTTCATGAACCTAAGTTACACACAGAGAGTCAATTCAATTCAATTGCATTCCACTCCATGAATAATAAACTTAGGTTAAAATTAATCAGGTAATTTCATGAAACTAGGTTATATAGAGAGAGTCAACTCAATTCAATTGCATTCCATACCATGAATAATAAAACTTACGTTAAAATTAATCAGGTAATTTCATGAACCTAGGTTGTATACATATAATCAATTCAATCAAATTGCATTCCATTCCATGAATAATAAAACTTAGGTTAAAGTTATTCGGTTAATTTCATGAACCTAGGTTATATAAATATAATCAATTCAATTCAATTGCCTTCCATTCCTTGAATAATAAATTTAGGTTAAAATTAATCAGGTAATTTCATGAACCTTGGATATATACAGAGAGTCAATTCAATTCAATTGCATTCCATTCCATGATTAATAGAACTTAGGTTAAAATTAATCAAGTAATTTCATGAACGTAGGTTTATAAACACTTAACAGCTTGAGAAAATGTTGGTACATCCTGTGTGACGATAGCAGTCTAAGTGATCCTACATTGTGATTTTAGCAAGTGTTTATATATGTTTGTATATATGGTTGATATTTATTAGTGTTTGTATGTTTGAACTTGATGTAACGTATTACAAGAAGTTCAAACATAAAGTACAAAGATAAAATCAATCATAAGGTAATGACATAAGTTTCAACACTTAGGTGTTTATGTGAAATGCTAGATTCGAATTATTTAAGGCATGGCATTCGAATCTGTGATGGATTCGAATGTAGCCCTAGATTCGAATGAGAGCAGATTCGAGAATGTCATCATGGACAAACTCGAATGGGCCTTGGGCCAGATTCGAGTTTGGCCCATAACAGACTCGAATCAGGGTCTATAATTAGGGATAGACTCGAGATATTATCAGACTTTTTGCAGAATTCGTGAGGGATTAAGCATAAAGCGATCTCGAGTTTATCATCAGCGTTAGTGCCGTTTCGGAGAGAATCAGTTCGTAGGATCGTTCGTGTGTCGTTCGTTCAGCCTCTGATAGTCTCCGTGTTTCGTAGTTGAGAGTTGTTTCCGTCTACCCGTTAACGAGGATTCCGCACTCGTTGACGGCTCCGCGTCTACATAGATCTCCTAGTGGTAGACCTTACAAGTGACAGTTTGAGAAATTGAACTAACATCTCGAAACATGCAAAAACATAATATTTCTATTTAAGTCAATTAAATAATAAAGCTTAGGTTAAAATTAATTAGGTAATTTCATGAACCTAGGTAATATACAGAGAGTCAGTTCGATTCAATTGCATTCAATTCCATGATTATTAAAACTTAGGTTAAAACTAATCAGGTAATTTCATGAACCTAGGTTATACACAGAGAGTCAATTCAATTCAATTGCATTCCACTCCATGAATAATAAACTTAGGTTAAATTTAATCAGGTAATTTCATGAACCTTGGATATATACAGAGAGTCAATTCAATTCAATTGCATTCCATTCCATGATTAATAGAACTTAGGTTAAAATTAATCAAGTGATTTCATGAACGTAGGTTTATAAACACTTAACAGCTTGACAAAATGCACTAACAGTTTGAGAAATTGAACTAACAGCTCGAAACATGCAAAAACATAATATTTCTATTTAACTTAATTAAATAATAAAGATTAGGTTAAAATTAATCAGGTAATTTCATGAACCTAGGTTATATACAGAGAGTCAATTCAATTCAATTGCATTCAATTCCATGAATATTAAACCTTAGGTTAAAAATAATCATGTAAGTTCAAGAACCTAAGTTACACACAGAGAGTCAATTCAATTCAATTGCATTCCACTCCATGAACAATAAACTTAGGTTAAAATTAATCAGGTAATTTCATGAAACTAGGTTATATATAGAGAGTCAACTCAATTCAATTGCATTCTATTCCATGATTAATAGAACTTAGGTTAAAATTAATCAAGTAATTTCATGAACGTAGGTTTATAAACACTTAACAGCTTGAGAAAATGCACTAACAGTTTGAGAAATTGAACTAACAGCTCGAAACATGCAAAAACATAATATTTCTATTTAACTCAATTAAATAATAAATCTTAGGTTAAAATTAATCAGGTAATTTCATGAACCTAGGTTATCTACAGAGAGTCAATTCAATTCAATTGCATTCAATTCTATGAATATTAAACCTTAGGTTAAAAATAATCATGTAATTTCATGAACCTAAGTTACACACAGAGAATCAATTCAATTCAATTGCATTCCACTCCATGAACAGTGAACTTAGGTTAAAATTAGTCAGGTAATTTAATGAAACTAGGTTATATACAGAGAGTCAACTCAATTCAATTGCATTCCATTCCATTAATAATAAAACTTAGGTTAAAACTAATCAGATAATTTCATGAACCTAGGTTGTATACATATAATCAATTCAATCAAATTGCATTCTATTCCATGAACAATAAAACTTAGGTTAAAGTTATTCAGTTAATTTCATGAACCTAGGTTATATACATATAATCAATTCAATTCAATTGCATTCCAATCCATGAATAATAAAACCTAGGTTAAAATTAATCAGGTAATTTCATGAACCTAGGTTATATGCAGAGAGTTAATTAAATTCAGTTGCATTTCATTCCATGAATAATAAAACTTAGGTTAAAATTAATCAGGTAATTTAATGAACCTAGGTTATATACAGGTAATTTCATGAACCTTGGATATAAACAGAGAGTCAATTCAATTCATTTGCATTCCATTCCATGAATAATAAAACTTATGTTAACATTAATCAAGTAATTTCATGAACGTAGGTTTATAAACACTTAACAGCTTGAGAAAATGCACTAAAAGTTTGAGAAATTGAATTAACAGCTCGAAACTTCCAAAAACATAATATTTCTATTTCACTCAATTTAAATAATAAAACTTAGGTTAAAATTAATTAGGTAATTTCATGAACCTAGGTTCTATAAAGAGAGTCAATTCAATTCTATTGCATTGAATTCCATGAATATTAAACTTTAGGTTAAAATTAATCGGGTAATTTCATGAACCTAGGTTATACACAGAGAGTCAATTCAATTCAATTGCATTCCACTCCATGAATAATAAACTTAGGTTAATATTAATCAGGTAATTCCATAAAACTAGTTTATATACAGAGAGTCAACTCTATTCAATTGCATTCCATTCATTGAATAATCAAAGTTAGGTTAAAAATAATCAGGTAATTTCATGAACCTAGGTTGTATACATATAATCAATCAATTCAATTGCATTCTATTCCATAAATAATAAAACTTAGGTTAAAGTTATTCAGTTAATTTAATGAACCTAGGTTATATACATATAATCAATTTAATTCAATTGCATTTCAATCCATGAAAAATAAAACCTAGGTTAAAATTAATCAGGTAATTTCATGAACCTAGGTTATATGCAGAAAGTTAATTCAATTCAATTGCATTTCATTCCATGAATAATAAAACTTATGTTAAAATTAATCAGGTAATTTAATGAACCTAGGTTATATACAGGTAATTTCATGAACCTTGGATATAAACAGAGAGTCAATTCAATTCATTTGCATTCCATTCCATGAATAATAAAACTTATGTTAACATTAATCAAGTAATTTCATGAACGTGGGTTTATAAACACTTAACAGGTTGAGAAAATGCACTAAAAGTTTGAGAAATTGAACTAACAGCTCGAAACTTCCAAAAACACAATATTTCTATTTCACTCAATTTAAATAATAAAACTTAGGTTAACATTAATTAGTTAATTTCATGAACCTAGGTTCTATAAAGAGAGTCAATTCAATTCTATTGCATTCAATTCCATGAATATTAAACTTTAGGTTAAAATTAATCAGGTAATTTCATGAACCTAGGTTATACACAGAGAGTCAATTAAATTCAATTGCATTCCACTCCATGAATAATAAACTTAGGTTAATATTAATCAGGTAATTCCATAAAACTAGTTTATATACAGAGAGTCAACTCAATTCAATTGCATTCCATTCATTGAATAATCAAAGTTAGGTTAAAATTAATCAGGTAATTTCATGAACCTAGGTTGTATACATATAATCAATCAATTCAATTGCATTCTATTCCATAAATAATAAAACTTAGGTTAAAGTTATTTAGTTAATTTAATGAACCTAGGTTATATACATATAATCAATTCAATTCAATTGCATTCCAATCCATGAATAATAAAGCCTAGGTTAAAATTAATCAGGTAATTTCATGACCCTAGGTTATATGCAGAGAGTTAATTAAATTCAATTGCATTTCATTCCATGAATAATAAAACTTAGGTTAAAATTAATCAGGTAATTTAATGAACCTAGTTTATATACAGATTATCAATTCAATTCAATTGCATTTCATTCCTTGAATAATAAAACTTAGGTTAAAATTAATCAGGTAATTTCATGAACCTAGGATATATTCAGAGAGTCAATTCAATTCAATTGCATTCCATTCCATGAATAATAAAACTTAGGTTAAAATTAATCAAGTAATTTCATGAACGTAGGTTTATAACACTTAACAACTTGAGAAAATGCACTAAGAGTTTGAGAAATTGAACTAACAGCTCGAAACTTGCAAAAACATAATATTTCTATTTAACTCAATTAAATAATAAAACTTAGGTTAAAATTAATCAGGTAATTTCATGAACCTAGGTTATATATATACAGACAGTCAATTCAATTCAGTTGCATTCAATTCCATGAATATTAAACCTTAGGTTAAAATTAATAAGGTAATTTCATGAACCTAGGTTATATACAGAGAGTTAATTAAATTCAATTGCATTTCATTCCATGAATAATAAAACTTAGGTTAAAATTAATCAGGTAATTTAATGAACCTACTTTATATACAGATTATCAATTCAATTCAATTGCATTTCATTCCTTGAATAATAAAACTTAGGTTAAAATTAATCAGGTAATTTCATGAACCTAGGATATATTCAGAGAGTCAATTCAATTCAATTGCATTCCATTCCATGAATAATAAAACTTAGGTTAAAATTAATCAAGTAATTTCATGAACGTAGGTTTATAACACTTAACAACTTGAGAAAATGCACTAAGAGTTTGAGAAATTGAACTAACAGCTCGAAACTTGCAAAAACATAATATTTCTATTTAACTCAATTAAATAATAAAACTTAGGTTAAAATTAATCAGGTAATTTCATGAACCTAGGTTATATATATACAGATAGTCAATTCAATTCAGTTGCATTCAATTCCATGAATATTAAACCTTAGGTTAAAATTAATAAGGTAATTTCATGAACCTAGGTTATATACAGAGAGTCAATTCAATTCAATTGCATTCCACTCCATGAATAATAAACTTAGGTTAAAATTAATCAGGTAATTTCATGAAACTAGGTTATATACAGAGAGTCAACTCAATTCAATTGCATTCCATTCCATACATAATAAAACTTAGGTTAAAATTAAATAGAAAATTTCATTAATCTAGGTTATATACATGTAATCAACTCAATTAAATTGCATTCCATTCCATAAATAATAAAACTTAGGTTAAAATTAATCTGGTAATTTCATGAACCTAGGTTATATACAGAAAGTCAATTCAATTCTATTTCATTCCATATATAATAAAACTTAGGTTAAAATGAATCAAGTAATTTAATGAACGTAGGTTTATAAACACTTAACAGCTTGGGAAAACGAACTAACAACTTGAGAAATTGAACTAATAGGTCGAAACTTGCAAAAACATAATTTTTCTATTTAACTCGATTAAATTATAAAATTTTAGTTAAAATTAATCTGGTAATTTCATGAACCTAGGTTATATACAGAGAGTCAATTCAATTCAGTTGCATTCCATTCCATGAATATTAAAATTTAGGTTAAAATTAATCAGGTAATTTTATGAACCTAGGTTATATACAGATGGTTAATTCAATTCAATTGCATTCCATTCCATGAATAATAAAACTTAGGTTAAAATTAATCAGGTAATTTCATGGACCTAGGTTATATACAGATAGTCAATTCAATTCAATTGCATTCCATTCCATGAATAATAAGACTTAGGTCAAAATTAATCACGTAATTTCATGTACCTAGGATATATATGTACCTAGGATATATATAGAGAGTCAATTCAATTCAATTGCATTCCACTCCATGAATAATAAACTAAGGTTAAATTAATCAGGTAATTTAATGAAACTAGGTTATATACAGAGAGTCAACTCAATTCAATTGCATTCCATACCATGAATTATAAAACTTACGTTAAAATTAATCAGGTAATTTCATGAACCTAGGTTGTAAACATATAATCAATTCAATCAAATTGCATTCCATTCCATGAATAATAAAACTTAGGTTAAAGTTATTCGGTTAATTTCATGAACATGGGTTATATACATATAATCAATTCAATTCAATTTCATTCCATTCCTTGAATAATGAAACTTAGGTTAAAATTAATCAGGTAATTTCATGAACCTTGGATATCTACAGAGAGTCAATTCATTTCAAATTGCATTCCATTCCATTAATGATAAAACTTAGGTTAAAATTAATCAGGTAATTTCATGAACCTTGGATATATACGGAGAGTCAATTCAATTCAAATTGCATTCCATTCCATGAATAGTAAAACTTAGGTTAAAATTAATCAGGTAATTTCATGGACCTAGGTTATATACAGATAGTCAATTCAATTTAATTGCATTCCATTCCATGAATAATAAAACTTAGGTTAAAATTAATCAGGTAATTTCATGTACCTAGGTTGTATACATATAATCAATCAATTCAATTGCATTCTATTCCATGAATAATAAAACTTAGGTTAAAGTTATTCAGTTAATTTCATAAACCTAGGTTATATACATACAATCAATTCAATTCAATTGCATTCCAATCCATGAATAATAAAACCTAGGTTAAAATTAATCAGGTAATTTCATGAACCTAGGTTATATATGCAGAGAGTTAATTAAATTCAATTGCATTTCATTCAATGAATAATACAACTTAGGTTAAAATTAATCAGGTAATTTAATGAACCAAGTTTATATACAGATAATCAATTCAATTTAATTGCATTTCATTCCTTGAATAATAAAACTTAGGTTAAAATTAATCAGGTAATTTCATGAACCTAGGATATATATAGAGAGTCAATTCAATTCAATTGCATTCCATTCCATGAATAATAAAACTCAGGTAAAAATTAATCAAGTAATTTCATTAACGTAGGTTTATAACACTTAACAGCTTTAGAAAATGCACTAAGAGTTTGAGAAATTGAACTAACAGCTCGAAACTTGCAAAAACATAATATTTCCATTTAACTTAATTAAATAACAAAACTTAGGTTAAAATTAATTAGGTAACTTCATGAACCTAGGTTATATATACGGAGAGTCAATTCAATTCAGTTGCATTCAATTCCATGAATATTAAACCTTAGGTTAAAATTAATAAGGTAATTTCATGAACCTAGGTTATATACAGTGAGTCAATTCAATTCAATTGCATTCCATTCTATGAATAATAAAACTTAGGTTAAAATTAATCAAGTAATTTCATGAACGTAGGTTTATAACACTTAACAGCTTGAGAAATTGCACTAAGAGTTTGAGAAATTGAATTAAGAGCTCGAAACTTGCAAAAACATAATATTTCTAATTAACTCAACTAAATAATAAAACTTAGGTTAAAATTAATCAGGTAATTTCATGAACCTAGGTTATATATACAGAGAGTCAATTCAATTCAGTTGCATTCAATTCCATGAATATTAAACCTTAGGTTAAATTTAATAAGGTAATTTCAAGAACCTAGGTTATATAAAGAGAGTCAATTCAATTCAATTGCATTCCACTCCATGAATAATAAACTTAGGTTAAAATTAATCAGGTAATTTCATGAAACTAGGTTATATACAGAGAGTCAACTCAATTCAATTGCATTCCATTCCATAGATAATAAAACTTAGGTTAAAATTAAATAGAAAATTTCATGAACCCAGGTTATATACATATAATCAACTCAATTCAATTGCATTCCATTCCATATTCATGTTTATTTTCATGAAACAAATTACTTACTGCCTATTGAAATCTTTTATGCAGAGAGCTACCGAGGAAAATATCAAAGTCGTAACCTTAATGGTTGATGAGGGACTGATGCCTTGACAGAGGTATTTGGTCCCGAAAAGTCGGGATATGCAAGAGAAGTGGGAAGCAGAGTGACAATCAGAAAATTTTTAATATTCCTCGGAGAAAAGCATCGGATGATGAGAGAGTCAAAGTACTTGAATCAGCACATGCTGCTGATAGACGCGAACGTGAAACTGAGAGACGCAAAAGTGAAGCTGATCAAAGACGCGAACGCGAAGAAAAAGAACTTCAGATAAAGTTGTTGACAACGGAAGTGGAAGATACATAGGCAATGGTTCACCAACTTATGGCTTGGTATTATGCACAAGGGGAGAAACCAGAATCATTGTCAACTCATGCACCAGTATATGAGGAAACCATTTATTGTATTAATTATGCTAATTACCATTTTATACATTTATTTTACTAACAAATGCATTTCTTAATTTTTATTGCAGGTGTCTCCACCATTGGTCGTTAATCCTAACGCTACCAATACTCATCAGAATGAGGGCCATTTTGTGAAGGAAAAGCCAGCTGTACAAACAAATGCATGTATTCAAATATTTGTATTAAATTTATCAGTTTAATATTATTTTCGAGTTCACTGTGATTTAATAGTTTACATATATACATGACTTATTAATTTACCGAGTTTTATATATAGGAATCGATTGGTAAATCTGTTGGTGAGCCAAACAGCACGCCACCTGATTCACTAGTCACGAAGAATACTAAACCGAGGGAAAAGAGGCAGCACTCTCCAACAGTGCCAAAACAACCACAGGTATATAACTTTCAAACCCAGAACTTTATATTGAAAGTCAGAATGATTACAGCTTTCACAAGAACCTCTATTCCTTTTGATTAGACGAAGAACACAGATTGTTCTTAGGCTTTTACAACCTTGGAGGCTTAGGAAAACTTAAAACATAATAGCAAAATATTATGTGTGTACATTGAGAACTTCTGTCTACTCTATTTTTTCTATTTTATTTGATTCCTTGTAAAACTACAATTTATCTTCGAGATATATCTTCAAATCTTCTAATCTTTCTATTTTTATTTGATATTATCAATAAGCAACTTCATCATTTGACTCTAGCAGCTTGAGTTTCTTGAACTAGCAGCTTGAGTTTTAGAACTAACAGCTACAGAATTGTAACCACCCCAGAAGTATCCTAACAACATGAAAACCTCAACTAGTAGCTTGACATTTAACTACATGAATTTTTCCCAACAACGTATTCATCCAAAATACTCATACGTACATTGATCTTCAGTTTAATCAAATTCTAATGCATGCATACATACAAATTTAAAATAAATACATAATAATCGTTATCATTTTCTTTAGATGTTCAGCAGTAGACTGTGGAACATAAAGAGGGCAAGCATCATTGCTAAGGGTATAGTCTAGCTGACAGATGAAAAACTGATGCTTCATAACACACCACTCCCAGATGATTGCTACAAAGTGTCCGTTGACCAATCGATAGTGGATGCGGCTTGTATTCCGGACGAAGGAAACAATGGTTTCATAACAGCTAAAGACGCAGTAGGTGGTTTTTATGCATGGCCCAAGGACAAAGTGATTATTGATGAGGGTCACGAGGTATTTTATCTGCCTAGCTAGCTACATGTGTGTGTGTGTGTGTGTGTGTATATATATATATATATACACATATATATTTCTTCATTTCAATTAGTGTTTCATAGATATACGTCTTGTTTCTTATTACAGGTAACACCACCAGATTCTGGACAAAAGGCAGCAGTTGGTGCTGCAACAGAATTAAAACGAAAGCGAAACAACCAAAAATCGATTTGTGTGACTAGTCATGATTTGCAAAGGAAAGCGAAGACCAGATTGAAGACTCTAAAGTACATACATTGCAGTCCTCTTTAATATTTGATGCAATTATTGTACATGTACATATTCCATTTTTTGTGGTGTTATATAAATAAATATATCATATGGTCACACGTTGTGGCCACTGTTTGATTAAATATTTGTGTGACTAAATAGTGCATAAAATTTAAGTGGTCATTGGGTGAACAATTATGGCCACACTTTTTAACACCTACGACCACACTTGGCATAATTGTATTTGACCAAGCCCATAAGAAGACACTCATTGCGTGACCAAATGGTTGCAATCAACCACACACAAATAAAAATAAAGTGGCCACTGCATGGACAATAGTCACACAAAATACAAGTTCACCTTACTTAAAACAGCATATGGTCACACTTTTTAACACCTACGGCCACATTTGATATAATTTTATGTGACCAAACCCCTTTAGAAGACACTCGTTGTGTGACCAAATGGTTGCAATCAGCCACACAAAATAAAAATAAAGTGGCCATTGCATGGAGAATAGTCACACAAAACACAAGTTTACCTTACTTAAAAGAGCATATGGTCACACTTTTTAATACCGACGGCCACATATGGCATAGTTTTATGTGACGAAAGCCCACAACAAGACACTCGTTGTGCGACCAAATGGTTGCAATAAGCCACACACAAAAAAAAATAAAGTGGTCATTGCATGGACAAAAGTCACACAAAATACAAGTTTACCTCACTTAAAAGAGCATATGGTCACACTTTTTAACACCCCCGGCCACATTCGGCTTGATTTTATGTGAGCAAAGCCCACAACAAAACACTCGTTGTGTGACCAAATGGTTGCAATGAGCCACACACAAATAAAAATAAAATGGCCATTGCATGGACAATAATCACACAAAATACAAGTTTACCTTACTTAAAAGAGCATATGGTCATACTTTTTAACTCCTACGGCCACATTTCGCATAGATTTATGTGACCAAAGCCCACAACAACACACTCGTTGTGTAACCAAATGGTTGCAATCAGCCACACACAAATAAAAATTCAGTAGCCATTGCATGGACAATAGTCACACAAATTACAAGTTTACCTCACTTAAAAGAACATATAGTCACACTTTTGAACACATACAGCCACATTTGGCATAATTTTCTGTGACCAAATCCCACAACAACACACTCGTTGTGTGACCAAATGGTTACAATCAGCCACATACAAATAAAAATAAAGTGGCCATTGCATGGAAAATAGTCACACAAAATACAAGTTTACCTCACTTAAAAGACCATATGGTCACACTTTTTATAACCTACGGCCACATTTGGCATAATTTTCTGTGACCAAAACCCACAACAACACACTCGTTGTGTAACCAAATGGTTGCAATCAGCCACACACAAATAAAAATAAAGTGGCCATTGCATGGACAAGAGTCACACAAAATACAAGTTTACCTCATTTAAAAGAGTATATGGTCACACTTTTTAACACTTACGGCAACATTTAGCATAATTTTATGTGACCAAAGCCCACAACAACACACTCGTTGTGTGACCAAATTTTTGCAATCAGCCACATACAAATAAAAATAAAGTTGCCATTGCATGGACAACAGTCACACAAAATACATGTTTACCTAACATAAAAGAGCATATGGTCACACTTTTTAACACCTACGGCCACATTTGACTTAATTTTATGTGACCAAACACCGCAAGAAGACACTCGTTGTGTGACCAAATGGTTGCAATCAACCACACAGAAATAAAAATAAAGTGGCCATTGCATGGAGAATAGTCACACAAAATACTAGTTTACCTTATTTAAAAGAACATATGGTCACACTTTTTAACACCTACGGCCACATATGGCATAATTTTATGCGACGAAATCCAACAACAAGACACTCGTTGTGTGACTAGATGGTTGCAATCAGCCACAGACAAATAAAAATAAAGTGGCCATTGCATGGACAATAGTCACACAAAATACAAGTTTACCTTACCTAAAAGAGCATATGGTCACACTTTTTAACACCTATCGCCACATTTGGCATAATTTTATGTGACCAAAGCCCACAACAACACAATCGTTATATGACCAAATGGTTTCAATCAGCCACACACAAATAAAAATAAAGTGGCCATTGCATGGACAATAGTCACACAAAATACAAGTTTACCTTACCTGAAAGAGCATATGGTCACACTTTTTAACACCTACCGCCACATTTGGCATACTTTTATGTGACCAAAGCCCACAACAACACACTCGTTATGTGACCAATGGTTGCAATCAGCCAGACACAAATAAAAATAAAGTGGCCAATTCATTGACAATAGTCACACAAAATACATGTTTACCTCACTTAAAAAAGCATATGGTCACACTTTTTAACACATACGGCCAGATTTGGAATAATTTTATGTGACAAAAGCCAACAACAACACACTCACTGTGTGACCAAATGGTTGCAATAAGCCACATACAAATAAAAAATAAAGTGGCCATTGCATGGATAATAGTCACACAAAATACAAGTTTACCTCAATTAAAAGAGCGTATGGTCACAATTTTTAACACCTACGACCACATTTGGCATAATTTTATGTGACCAAAGCCTACAACAACACACTTATTGTGTGACCAAATCGTTGCAATCAGCCACACACAAATAAAAATAAAGTGGTCATTGCATGGAGAATAGTCACCCAAAATACAATATTACCTTACTTAAAAGAGCATATGGTCACACTTTTTAACATCTACGACCACATTTGATATAATTTAATGTGACCAAAGCCCACAACAACACACTCAATGTGTTACCAAATGGTTCCAATCAGCTACATACAAATAAAAATAAAGTGGTCATTGCATGGACAATAGTCACACAGAATACGACTTTACCTCACTTATAAGAGCATATGGTCACACTTTTAAACACCTACGACCACATTTGGTATACTTTTATGTGACCAATGCCCACAACTACACACTCGTTGTGTGACCAAATGGTTGCAATCCGCCACACACAAATAAAAATGAAGTAGCCATTGCATGGACAATAGTCACACAAGATTCAAGTTTACCTCACTTAAAAGAGCATATGGTCACACTTTTTAACACCTACGGCCACATTTGGTATAATTTAATGTGACCAAAGCCCACAACAACACACTCATTGTGTTACCAAATGGTTGCAATCAGCCACATACAAATAATAATAAAGTGGTCATTGCATGGACAATAGTCACACAGAATACAAGTTTACCTCACTTAAAAGAGCATATGGTCACACCTTTTAACACCTACGACCACATTTGGCATAATTTTATGTGACCAAAGCCCACAACAACACACTCGTTGTATGACCAATGGTTGCAATCACCCACAGACAAATAAAAATAAAGTGGCCATTGCATGGAAAATAGTCTCACAAAATACAAGTTTACCTCACTTAAAAGAGCATATGGTCACACTTTTTAACACCTACAGCCACATTTGGCATAATTTTATGTGACCAAAGCCCACAACAACACACTCGTTGTGTGACCAAATGGTTGCAATCAGCCACACACAAATAAAAATAAAGTGGCCATTGCATGGACAATAGTCACACAAAATACAAGTTTACCATACCTAAAAGAGCATATGGTCACACTTTTTAACACCTACCGCCACATTTGGCATACTTTTATGTGACCAAAGCCCACAATAACACACTCGTTATGTGACCAATGGTTGCAATCAGCCAGACACAAATAAACATAAAGTGGCCGTTTCATGGACAATAGTCACACAAAATACAAGTTTACCTCACTTAAAAGAGCATATGGTCACACTTTTTAACACATACGACCACATTTGGAATAATTTTATGTGACCAAAGCCGACAACAACACACTCACTGTGTGACCAAATGGTTGCAATCAGCCACATACAAATAAAAAATAAAGTGGCCATTGCATGGATAATAGTCACACAAAATACAAGTTTACCTCAATTAAAAGAGCGTATGGTCACAATTTTTAACACCTATGACCACATTTGGCATAATTTTATGTGACCAAAGCCTACAACAACACACTTATTGTGTGACCAAATGGTTGCAATCAGCCACACACAAATAAAAATAAAGTGGTCATTGCATGGACAATAGTCACCCAAAATACTAGATTACCTTACTTAAAAGAGCATATGGTCACACTTTTTAACATCTACGACCACATTTGATATAATTTAATGTGACCAAAGCCCACAACAACACACTCAATGTGTTACCAAATGGTTCCAATCAGCTACATACAAATAAAAATAAAGTGGTCATTGCATGGACAATAGTCTCACAGTATACGACTTCACCTCACTTAAAAGAGCATATGGTCACACTTTTAAACACCTACGACCACATTTGGTATACTTTTATGTGACCAATGCCCACAACTACACACTCGTTGTGTGACCAAATGGTTGCAATCCGCCACACACAAATAAAAATGAAGTAGCCATTGCATGGACAATAGTCACACAAGATTCAAGTTTACCTCACTTAAAAGAACATATGTTCACACTTTTTAACATCTACGACCACATTTCGCATAATTTTATGTGACCAAAGCCCACAACACACTCGTTGTGTGACCAAATGGTTGCAATTAGCCACATACAAATAAAGATAAAGTGGCCATTGCAATGACAATAGTCACACAAAATACAAGTTTACCTCACTTAAAAGAGCATATGGTCACACCTTTTAACACCTACGACCACATTTGGCATAATTTTATGTGACCAAAGCCCACAACAACGCACTCGTTGTATGACCAAATGGTTGCAATCATTCACACATAAAGAAAAATAAAGTGGCCATTGCATGGATAATAGTCACACAAAATACAAATTTACCTCACTTAAAAGAGCGTATGGTCACACATTTTGACACCCACATTTAGCATAATTTTATGTGACCAAAGCCTACAACAACACACTTATTGTGTGACCAAATGGTTGAAGTCAGCCACACACAAATAAAAACAAAGTGGTCATTGCATCGACAAAAGTCACACAAATCACAAGTTTACCTCTCTAAAAAGAGCATATGGTCACACTTTTTAACATCTACGACCACATTTGATATAATTTAATGTGACCAAAGCCCACAACAACACACTCAATGTGTTACCAAATGGTTCCAATCTGCTACATACATATAAAAATAAAGTGGTCATTGCATGGACAATAGTCACACAGAATACGACTTTACCTCACTTAAAAGAGCATATGGTCAGACTTTTAAACACCTACGACCACATTTGGCATACTTTTATGTGACCAATGCCCACAACTACACACTCGTTGTGTGACCAACGGGTTACAACCAGCCACATACAAATAAAGATAAAGTGGCCATTGCATGGACAATAGTCACACAAAATACAAGTTTACCTCAGTTAAAAGAGCATATGGTCACACCTTTTAACACCTACGGCCACATTTGGCATAATTTTATGTGACCAAAGCCCACAACAACACACTCATTGTGTTACCAAATGGTTGCAATCAGCCACATACAAATAAAAATAAAGTGGTCATTGCATGGACAATAGTCACACAGAATACAAGTTTACCTCACTTAAAAGAACATATGTTCACACTTTTTAACACCTACGACCACATTTGGCATAATTTTATGTGACCAAAGCCCACAACAACACACTCGTTGTGTGACCAAATGGTTGCAATTAGCCACATACAAATAAAGATAAAGTGGCCATTGCATGGACAATAGTCACACAAAATACAAGTTTACCTCACTTAAAAGAGCATATGGTCACACCTTTTAACACCTACGACCACATTTGGCATAATTTTATGTGACCAAAGCCCACAACAACACACTCGTTGTGTGACCAAATGGTTGCAATCAGTCACACATAAATAAAAAGTAAGTGGCCATTGCATGGATAATAGTCACACAAAATACAAGTTTCCCTCACTTAAAAGAGCGTATGGTCACACATTTTAACACCTACGGCCACATTTGGCATAATTTTATGTGACCAAAGCCTACAACAACACACTTATTGTGTGACCAAATGGTTGCAGTCAGCCACACACAAATAAAAACAAAGTGGTCATTGCATCGACAAAAGTCACGCAAAATACAAATTTACCTCCCTTAAAAGAGCATATGATTACACTTTTAAACACCTACGACCACATTCGACATAATTTTATGTGAGCAAAGCCCACAACAAAACACTCGTTGTGTGACCAAATGGTTGCAATGAGCCACACACATATAAAAATAAAGTGGCCATTGCATGGACAATAATCACACAAAGTACAAGTTTACCTTACTTAAAAGAGTATATGGTCACACTTTTTAACACCTACGGCCACATTTCGCATAATTTTATGTGACCAAAGCCCACAACAACACACTCATTGTGTTACCAAATGGTTGCAATCAGCCACATACAAATAAAAATAAAGTGGTCATTGCATGGACAATAGTCACACAGAATACAAGTTTACCTCACTTAAAAGAACATATGTTCACACTTTTTAACACCTACGACCACATTTGGCATAATTTTATGTGACCAAAGCCCACAACAACACACTCGTTGTGTGACCAAATGGTTGCAATTAGCCACATACAAATAAAGAAAAAGTGGCCATTGCATGGACAATAGTCACACAAAATACAAGTTTACCTCACTTAAAAGAGCATATGGTCACACCTTTTAACACCTACGACCACATTTGGCATAATTTTATGTGACCAAAGCCCACAACAACACACTCGTTGTGTGACCAAATGGTTGCATTCAGTCACACATAAATAAAAAGTAAGTGGCCATTGCATGGATAATAGTCACACAAAATACAAGTTTCCCTCACTTAAAAGAGCGTATGGTCACACATTTTAACACCTACGGCCACATTTGGCATAATTTTATGTGACCAAAGCCTACAACAACACACTTATTGTGTGACCAAATGGTTGCAGTCAGCCACACACAAATAAAAACAAAGTGGTCATTGCATCGACAAAAGTCACACAAAATACAAATTTACCTCACTTAAAAGAGCATATGATTACACTTTTAAACACCTACGACCACATTCGACATAATTTTATGTGAGCAAAGCCCACAACAAAACACTCGTTGTGTGACCAAATGGTTGCAATGAGCCACACACATATAAAAATAAAGTGGCCATTGCATGGACAATAATCACACAAAGTACAAGTTTACCTTACTTAAAAGAGTATATGGTCACACTTTTTAACACCTACGGCCACATTTCGCATAATTTTATGCGACCAAAGCCCACAACAACACACTCGTTGTGTAACCAAATGGTTGCATTCAGCAACACACAAATAAAAATAAAGTGGTCATTGCATGGACAATAGTTAAATAAAATACAAGTTTACCTCGCTTAAAAGAACATATAGTCCCACTTTTGAACACCTACAGCCACATTTGGCATAATTTTCTGAGACCAAAGCCCACAACAACACACTCGTTGTGTGACCAAATGGTTACAACCAGCCACATACAAATAAAAATAAAGTGGTCATTGCATGGACAATAGTCACACAAAATACAAGTTTACCTCACGTAAAAGAGTATATGGTCACACGTTTTAACACCTACGGCCACATTTAGCATAATTTTATGTGACCAAAGCCTACAACAACACACTTATTTTGTGACCAAATGGTTGAAGTCAGCCACACACAAATAAAAACAAAGTGGTCATTGCATCGACAAAAGTCACACAAAGTACAAGTTTACCTCTCTAAAAAGAGCATATGGTCACACTTTTTAACATCTACGACCACATTTGATATAATTTAATGTGACCAAAGCCCACAACAACACACTCAATGTGTTACCAAATGGTTCCAATCAGCTACATACAAATAAAAATAAAGTGGTCATTGCATGGACAATAGTCACACAGAATACGACTTTACCTCACTTAAAAGAGCATATGGTCACACCTTTTAACACCTACGGCCACATTTGGCATAATTTTATGTGACCAAAGCTCACAACAACACACTCAATGTGTTACCAAATGGTTGCAATCAGCCACATACAAATAAAAATAAAGTGGCCATTGCATGGACAATAGTCACACAGAGTACAAGTTTACCTCAGTTAAAAGAGCATATGGTCACACCTTTTAACACCTACGGCCACATTTGGCATAATTTATGTGACCAAAGCTCACAACAACACACTCAATGTGTTACCAAATGGTTGCAATCAGCCACATACAAATAAAAATAAAGTGGCCATTGCATGGACAATAGTCACACACAATACGAGTTTACCTCACTTAAAAGAGCATATGGTCACACTTTTAAACACCTACGACCACATTTGGCATACTTTTGTGTGACCAAAGCCCACAACTAAACACTCGTTGTGTGGCCAAATGGTTGCAATCCGCCAGACAAAAATAAAATTGAAGTAGCCATTGCATGGACAATAGTCACACAAAATTCAAGTTTACCTCACTTAAAAGAGCATATGGTCACACTTTTTAACACCTACGGCCACATTTGACTTAATTTTGTGTGACCAAACACCACAAGAAGACACTCGTTGTGTGACCAAATGGTTGCAATCAGCCACACGCATATAAAAATAAAGTGGCCATTGTATGGACCATAGTCACACAAAATACTAGTTTACCTTACTTAAAAGAGCATATGGTCACACTTTTTACCACCTACGGCCGCATATGGCATAATTTTATGTGACGAAATCCCACAACAAGACGCTCGTTGTGTGACCAGAAGGTTGTAATCAGCCACACACAAATAAAAATAAAGTGGCCATTGCATGGAAAATAGTCACACAAAATACAAGTTTACCTCACTTAAAAGAGCATATGGTCACACTTTTTAATATCTACGACCACATTTGGTTTAATTTTATGTGACCAAAGCCCACAACTACACACTCGTTGTGTGACCAAATGGTTGCAATCAGCCACACACAAATAAAAATAAAGTGGTCATTGCGTGGACAATAGTCACACAAAATTCAAGTTTACCTCACTTAAAAGATCATATGGTCACACTTTTTAACACCTACGGCCACAAATGGCATAACTTAATGTGTCGAAAGCCCACAACAAGACAGTCGTTGTGTCACCAAATGGTTGTAATCAGCCGCACAGAAATAAAAATATAGTGGCCATTGCATGGACAATAGTCACAAAAAATACAAGTTTACCTCACTTAAAAGAGCGTATGGTCACAATTTTTAACACCTACGGCCACATTTGGCATAATTTTATGTGACCAAAGCCCACAACAACACACTTATTGTGTGACCAAATGGTTGCAATCAGCCAAACACAAATAAAAATAAAGTGGCCCTTGCATTGACAATAGTCACACAAAATACAAGTTTACCATACTTAAAAAAGCATATAGTCACACTTTTTAACATCTACGACCACATTTGATATAATTTAATGTGACCAAAGCTCACAACAACACACTCAATGTGTTACCAAATGGATGCAATCAGCCACATACAAATAAAAATAAAGTGGCCATTGCATGGACAATAGTCACACAGAATACGAGTTTACCTCACTTAAAAGAGCATATCGTCACACTTTTAAACACCTACGACCACATTTGGCATACTTTTATGTGACCAAAGCCCACAACTACACACTCGTTGTGTGGCCAAATGGTTGCAATCCGCGAGACACAAATTAAAATGAAGTAGCCATTGCCTGGACAATAGTCACATAAAATTCAAGTTTACCTTAACTAAGAGCATATGGTCACACTTTTTAACACCTACGGCCACATTTGGCATAAGTTTATGTGAGCAAAGCCTAGAACAAAACACTCGTTGTGTGACCAAATGGTTGCAATCAGCCACACACAAATAAAAACAAAGTGGTCATTGCATGGACAAATAGTCACACAAAATACAAGTTTACCTTACTTAAAAGAGCATATGGTCACACTTTTTAACACCTAAGGCCACATTTCGCATAATTTTATGTGACCAAAGCCCACAACAACGCACTCGTTGTGTAACCAAATGGTTGCAATCAGCCACACACAAATAAAAATAAAGTGGCCATTGCATTGACAATAGTCACACAAAATTCAAGTTTACCTCACTTAATAGAACATATGGTCACACTTTTTAACACCTAAGGCCACATTTGGCATAATTTTCTATGACCAAAGCCCGCAACAACACACTCGTTGTGTGACCAAATGGTTGCAATCAGCCACATACAAATAAAAATAAAGTGGCCATTGCATGGACAATAGTCACACAAAATACAAGTTTACCTCATTTAAAAGAGTATATGGTCACACTTTTTAACACCTACGGCAACATTTTGCATAATTTTATGTGACCAAAGCCCACAACAACACAGTCGTTGTGTGACCAAATAGTTGCAATCAGCCACACACAAACAAAAATAAAGTGGTCATTACATGGACAACAGTCACACAAAATACAAGTTTACCTCACTTAAAAGAGCATATGGTCTCACTTTTTATCACCTACGGCCACATTTGACATAATTTTATGTGACCAAACACCACAAGAAGACACTCGTTGTGTGACCAAATGGTTGCAATCAGCCACATACTAATAAAACTAAAGTGGTCGTTGCATGGAGAATAGTCCCACAAAATACTAGTTTACCTTACTTAAAAGAGCATGTGGTCACACTTTTTAACACCTACGGCCACATATGGCATAATTTTATGTGACGAAATACCACAACAAGACACTCGCTGTGTGACCAAATGGTTGCAATCAGCCACACACAAATAAAAATAAAGTGGCCATTGCATGGACAATAGTCACACAAAATACAAGTTTACCTCAGTTAAAAGAACACATAGTCACACTTTTGAACACCTACGGCCACATTTGGCATAATTTTATGTGACCAATGCCCACAACAACACACTCCTTGTGTGACCAAATGGTTGCAATCAACCACATACAAATAAAAATTAGTGGCCATTGCATGGACAATAGTCACACAAAATAAAAGTTTACCTCATTTAAAAGAGCATATGGTCACACTTTTTAACACCTACGACCACATTTGGCATAATTTTATGTGACCAAAGCCCACAACAGCAAACTCATTGTGTTTCCAAAATGGTTGCAATCAGCCACACATAAATAAAAATAAAGTGGCCATTGCATGGACAATAGGCACACAAAATACAAGTTTAACTTACTTAAAAGAGCATATGGTCACGCTTTTTAAAAACTACGACCATGTTTGGTATAATTTAATGTGACCAAAGCCCACAACTACATACTCGTGTGACCAAATGGTTGCAATCAGCCACCACAAATAAAAATAAAGTGGCCATTGAATGGACAATAGTCACACAAAATTCAAGTTTACCTCACTTAAAAGATCATATGGTCACACTTTTTAACACCTACGACCACATTTGGTATAATTTTATGTGACCAAAGCCCACAACAACACAGTCATTGTGTTACCAAATGGTTGCAATCAGCCACATACAATTAAAAAATAAAGTGGTCATTGCATGGACATTAATCACACAGAATACGAGTTTACCTCACTTAAAAGAGCATATGGTCACACTTTTTAACACCTACGACCACATTTGGCATAGTTTTATGTGACCAAAGCCCACAACAACACACTCTTTGTGTGATCAAATGGTTGCAATCAGCCACACACAAATAAAAATAAATTGGCCATTGCATAGATAATAGTCACACAAAATACAAGTTTACCTCACTTAAAAGAGCATATGGTCACACTTTTTAACACCTACGGCCACATATGACATAGTTTAATGTGACCAAAGCCCACAATAAGACACTCGTTGTGTGACCAAATGGTTGCAATCAGCCACACACACATAAAAATAAAGTGGCCATTGCATAGACAATAGTCACACAAAATTCACTTTCGCTTGATTTTAAAGAGCATATGGTCACACATTTTACGGTTTTGGTCACTCTTTGTAAATGGATACGGCCACTAACCATCTAATGTGACCGTATGGACCCTTTAGTCACGGGACCTTTAGTCACGCACATAATGAAAAAACAAGTGTGACCTAATGGTTATCGTCACACATTTCTGGTGTGACTAAAGCCAAAATTTGTACTAGTGGTGCCTCTTGTTGACGTCATTGCAGGTATGCCTAACTACGGAAAGTTTCTGAAGGATCTAGTGTCGAATAGAAAGAAGTTGGAGGACGCAACCACATTTCCACTTGGTGAGCAGTGTTCACCCATTCTACAGACGCATGACTTGCCTCCTAAGCTTGGAGATCCAGGGAGTTTAATTATCCCTTGCTTTCTTGGTTCTGATACTGTATGTAATGCATTAGCTGATCTAGGTACTAGCATTAATCTCATGCCACTCACCTTATACTCTAAGCTAGACCTAGGTGAACTTAAGCAGACTAGGATGTGCCTTCAGCTTGCAGACCATAGCTTTAAGTATCCTTTAGGAATAGTGGGGAATGTCCCAGTTAAGGTAGATAGGTTTGTCTTTCCTGCTGACTTCGTCATCCTAGAAATGAAAGAAGATAGCCAGATTCCACTCATTCTAAGCCGACCATTCCTTAACACTGCTGACGGCATAGTTCATGTATCTAAGAGACAACTCAACCTAGGTATTGCTGATGACAGAGTCACATTCTCCATAGATAACGCAATGACACACGCACACACTGCTGATGATTCGTGTTTCTCTATTAATGTTATAGATGATTGTCTGGATTCTGAGTTGGATCATCTTCTGACCTTGATGAGTAGTGAGGCGTGCACGATCGATCCTGATGTAGTAATGCGAAATCTATAAGATCTCCTATGTGCGGACGCCGTTGACGCCCAAGAGACCGACGGAGAAGTCGAGCCACTCGCATTTATTGAGAAGATTCGTATTAAGACATCTCTTGAAGAGCCGCCTACTCTTGAGCTTAAACCTCTTCCCAATCATCTTGAGTATGCATTCTTACAGGGAAAATCTTCTCTCCCTGTCATCATTTCTTCTGCTCTCTCCCCTGATGAGAAAGACAGATTGATTGATCTTCTCAAAGCCCATAAACGGGCAATCGCCTAGATGACTGCTGATATTCCAGGTTTCATTCCTTCTTACTGCACACATAAGATTCTCAAGGAGGATAACTATAAGTCGTGTGCAGAGATAGAGGCGGCTGAACCCTAATATTATCAAAGTGGTCAAGAAGGAGGTCATCAAACTCCTTGATGCTAGTATTATATACCCTATATCTGATAGCCCATGGGTTAGCCTTGTTCAGGTGGTCCATAAAAAGTGAGGCACCACTATTGTTCGAAACGAGAAAGACGAACTCGTCCCTACTCGCGTGGTCACTGGATGGAGGGTATGCATAGATTATCGAAAACTTAATGATGCTACCCAAAAGGACCATTTTCCTCTTCTCTTTATTGACCAGATGTTAGAGAGACTAGCAGGGAATCAGTTATACTGCTTCCTTGATGGTTTCTCTGGCTACTTTCAGATTCCTATCGACCCAAAAGATCAGGAGAAGACTACATTCACCTGTTCTTTTGGGACTTTTGCTTACAGGCGGATGCCTTTTGGTCTTTGCAACGCTCCTGCCACTTTCCAGCGTTGTATGACAGCCATCTTCCATGACATGATCGAGGATTGCATGTAGGTTTTCATGGATGATTTTTCAATATTCAGCAATTCCTTCGATTCATGTCTCTTTAACCTTGAGCATATCCTGACTAGATGCGAGGAGTCTCACCTCGTGTTGAATTGGGAGAAATTCCACTTTATGGTCCGAGAAGGCATAGTTCTCGGCCATAAAATCTCAAGTGTGGGAATGGAGGTCGATAAATCTAAGGTTGATGTGATTTCCAAACTCACTCCGCTCACAAATGTCAAAGCGGTTTGTAGCTTTTTGGGTCATGACGGGTTCTATAGGCGCTTTATCAAAGATTTTTCTAAGATCCCCTGGCCTCTCACCCAGCTTCACGACAAGGACGTGCCATTCATATTCCCATCGGAGTGTATGAAGGCACATGATCTTCTGAAGCATCATCTGACACATGCGCCAATCATGAAATCACCAGATTCGTCCTCACCATTCGAGCTCATGTGTGATGCTAGCGATTACGCGCTAGGAGCTGTCCTAGGCCAAAGAAAGAATAATCATTTTCAGCCTATCTACTATGCAAGTCACACTCTGACCGCAGCCCAGGGACATTACACTACCACCGAGAAAGAGCTGGTAGTTTTTGCATTCGATAAGTTTCGTTAGTACTTAGTGCTTTCTGTAACGTCCGGTACTAAACCAGGTTAGCATCGATGACCTAATCTGTATGTGATAGCCAATTATAACCTAATCAGTGGTCAATAGAAATTAATCAAGGTGATTAACAATGTTTATTAGAAAATTCAACTCAATTAGAATCAAATTCATCGGTGCGATGAATCGGGAAATCAATTAATCCGATCAATTTACAATATGAGGGATTAATTCAACTAAGTACATAATTAAATTATGTTAGTGACACTAATCATACACTAATACAATTACTTAACATTAATTATGCAAGACTAAAACAATTCATTAAAACAATGCATCCAAAAGTATTTATAAATTTACAAGAAAAAGGAAATACAAGAATACATTTCTAAATACTTTTATACAAAAAAAAATAAACCAAAAAAATACCCCATAGGCCGGCCAAGTAGGAAGGTGTTAGGCACAAAAAGGCCTCAGTCAAACCTGCTTTACATCTGAGGGGGAGATTTTATATTCAAACCTGTTGATGCATTTGAAGGTTGTAATTTAAGGGCTGTTATATGCCTTATTGAAACCTGAAAATGATTTGCAATATCAGTCTAAAGCTGTTCTATACGTTGCATGTGTTGCAACCAAGACAGTTTGTCCAAGCTGATCAGTCTGCTGATCAGGCTGGACATAAACTGTCTACGCTGTTCTACACTGTTGAGCAGCTTGGGCATTTTTAAAGTGTTCTGTTCTTTGTGAACAGAACCTGTTCTTTGTGAACAGGCTAAACACTTTATGGAATTTGTTTCCAAGTCATCATGTATTGTTTTTAACTACCAGATCAGTTTACACAGTTGAAGACAAAGTGGAAAGCAGAACCGCTCAGCCTGCCCAAGCTGTTCTGTTACATGAAGACAAACGGATATTTGAAAAAGGGTGACAGACCTTTTTCTTATATCAAAATAGGCCTTTACAAGGAAGAAAGACGCAAAGTTGACATTCCTAAAATGGTTAAAGGCAATGCAACAGTAGAAAGTAAAAAGACAAAAGTTCTGCACAAGAGAAGGCAAGTCTGCTTTTCAGAAAAGTGCAGAAAAGTTATATTGTCTTTTCAAACAAGACTTCTCCTTTTTCATTCTGCCCAATGAAGATGTTTCTCTTAGATCCTCTAAATGAGTATAAAAGGAAGCTTCTAAGGTCAGAAAGAAAGTGAAGAAAGCTAAGTGCTTAAATCAAGAGTGAACGTGCAAGTGTGATATTCATGCATGCAAATCTTCTGTAAACAAGCTTCTGTGTGTCTAAGCTGTTTACCAAAGCTGTTCCTTAAAGTCTTGTAAAATACAGTGAGTGCATCTTAGTGAGTGTGTTCATTGTAATCTAGTTTGAGTGTGTCTTAGACTAGAAACCATACTGTTGTATTCTGTCATCTCAGCTTGAACAATTCCGCAGTCAAGCTTGTTTGTAATTAACATTTGTTGATAATACATACAAACATTGAGAAAAAGAGTGTGTAGTTTTTTAAATACTGTATTCACCCCCCCTCTACAGTTTATTACTATATACTTTGGGAACCTTTCGGGACCTAAAACTGGTATCAGAGCAGTTTAGAGTGTGTGTCATTCTAGATCTCTCATAATCCCAAGTTTCCATGGACAACAGTGCTGCAAACTCTTCTTACTATGACAATGGTTCTATGGGCAAGCCTCCAAAATTTAATCATCAAAACTTCTCTGGTTGGAAGTGCAGAATGATGCTCTATTTAGAGAATCTGGATGTACAACTGCCAGAGATAGTGATGGAGGGTCCCTATGTGCCATCCTCTGTTACTACAATAACTCCAGCGGTTGAAGGAGCTGCTCCTGAAATCAGGACCTTTGAGAAAGCAAAAGCTCAATGGTCTGATGAAGACAAGAGAATGGTAGCTCTGGATGCAAAGGCCAGAAACAACCTGGTCATTTCTCTTCCTTATGATGTGTTCAAGCAGGTTGAGAAGATGAAGACTGCAAAGGAGATGTGGGATACTCTGTGTACCGTCTATGATGGACCCACAATCACACTGGACAACAGGATTAACAATCTTGTTAGACAGTATGAACTCTTCTTTGCCAAACCAAAGGAGTCTCTCACAGAAACCTACACCAGGTTCACTGCTCTGGTGAATGATCTCAAAGCTGTTGGGATCACAAAGGACAGTCTTACTTTGGTGAACAAGTTTCTGGACATTTTACCTGAGGAGTGGAACTATTTCTCAACCATCCTAAGAAACTCAGGTACTATCAGAAGTATGGATCTGGTCAATCTGTATGGATCCTTACTGAATGATGAACAATCAAGGCAGCAAAAGAGGAATGCCTTGGAAATGTCCAGAAAAGGTACTGCCTTTGTGGCTAATGTGAGACAGTCTGTTAATCAGGTGAGTGATGTGTTCACTCAACCTGATCAACAGGATGATGATAAGGAGGAGGTGTCTGAAGAAGAAGAGGCTGCAGATCTTACTGAACAAGATGATGAGCAAATGATAGCTATGCTTGTCAAAAAGTTCAGCAAGAGAAGATTTGGAAGAAGTATGCTACAAGGAGGTGCAAGTGCTGGCAAAAAGAAAGTATTTGACAAATCCAAGGCTGAGTGCTTCAAGTGTGGCAAAACTGGCCATATAGCTGCTGACTGTGTGTCAAAAGCTGTTGGTCAGTCATCCAAACCTATCAAGACTAACAGGGATGATGGCTATAGGGTTAAGTACCTTATGGCCATGGCTAAGCTGAGGAAATTGGAAAACTCTGTGTCTCCCAATCGCCAGAAGGGACTCATGGCTGAGACATGTGACTGGGAGGAATCTGATTCATCATCTGATGAAGAAGATAATCAGTGTCTGATGGCCAACTCTGATGTTCCATCAACAAGCAGTTTCAAACAGGACATGGCTGAAGCTGAAGCCTTCAGCAGCTTTGAGAACTGGAATCCTACAATGATGTATAAGGTACAAAATTTTATGGCTTACAGTTCTGAAGAAAAAGTTAAAATGTTTGAATACATGCTTGTTGATTTGAAAGCTGCTGTTGAGAAGCATGATGCTTTAGTATCTGAAATCTCTAAGCTTACAGCTGATCTTAAAACTAAAACCAGTAAACTGGACAGTTTCTATAAGTTGGAAACTGAGATTGATGAATTAAAACACATCAACTCCATTTTACTGGAAGAAAAGAGAGAAACAGATATAAAGCATGCTAAGCTTCAAAAGATAGTTGACTCTTGGTGCCAATCTGCACAAAAAGTCAGCCATTGTATCAGTCAACAGATCCCTGCTCAAATCCAAGCCTATCTTGGAGGGGATCTTGACACAGCAGCTTCCATCGTTGAAATAAGTAATTTGAAAGAAGACTTGTCCACTCTTGGTGAACTTCCAAATACATTCATCCAAAATGTGAATGGTAAACTTATTTCAACAAACAGGTTTGTCAGGCCTCAAAATACTGACAGCTTGTGTGAACTCAGCTCAAAAGCTGATGTTGGAGTCTGTTCTCCAAAACAGCCTGCTAAGTGCTCTGCTAGCTCACACAAGCAGAAGAAAGGAAAACATGCTCAAACTGAAGCTGTGGATGCTAAGCCTGTTGACAAAACAAGTTCAGAGCCCAAAGCTGTTGGTAAAAAGCATGTTAATCCTTTTGATGCTAAACATTTTGAAAATAAGTTTTCAAAAAGTAAGCAGCCTGTTTTCAACAAGGGTAAGTCTCAGGTTGAAAACAAAACTGCTGTGATTTCAAATAAGTTTTCAAATCATGGTGGTAAGTTGGTTTTAAATGAAAATAAGTTTTTCAAAACCAAACACAGTGAGTATGCTGATAGGCAGCATAAATCACAACTCAGTAGGGGCAAAGGCAAAGCCATTGCTCAAACTGAGACAACTGGGAATAAGTTTCCCAAACCTGTGGAAGCTCAAAAGCCAATCAAGCTTCCTGTCTTTGACATCTGTCCTCCCAAAAAGAGGAAAGAAGAGACAGTCAAAGCTGAGGCCTTTGAACTTACCACACAAGCTGTTGATTTTACAAAAAATGCTAAACCTGAAAGAATCAACAAAAACAGCTCAGAATGTGTTTCTGAAGGTCCTTCTTCCAAAAGTACTAAAAAGAGAAAATGCTACAAGTGTGGGAAGAAGACACATCTGGCCAAGGATTGTCCTGAATCTGAGGACTTGAGGCCTGTTGGCTCTGCTGTTTCCCTCACAGCTGTTACAAGCAGTGGTGGAAATGACATAGTCACTGAGGATGGTATTCAAACTGATACCATTCAAATAGGGAATATTAGTGTGGACATTCAAAATCCATCAACAAGTGTTGATGAAGTAGGAGAACTCATCTGTGTGATGAGTTCCCCTAAAAATAACTAATAATTCTCTTCTCACTCTGCAGGAAAAACAACCTTCCCAGGTTTGGTACTTGGACAGTGGCTGCTCAGGGTACATGACAGGTTGTAAAGAACTGCTGAGTGATCTCAGGCCTGAAAAAGGGCCAAAAGTCACCTTTGGTGACAATGTACAGGGATCCACTGAGGGATATGGAACTCTTAAAGCTGGTGCTGCAGTGTTCAAAAGGGTAGCCTATGTGGTTGGGCTAAAACATAACCTTGTTAGCATAAGTCAACTGTGTGATGCTGGCTACAAGGTTAACTTTGATGAGAACCTAGGTTACATATTGGATTCCCAAGGCAAAGTTGTGCTGTGTGCTCAACGAAAGAAAGGTGTATATGTTGTGGATATGCATTCTGCTGATCCCACAACTGAAACCTGTTTTCTCACAAGAACCAATGCTGATCTAAACTGGTTATGGCATAGAAGACTGTCACACCTGAACTTCAAGAACATCAATAAACTCTGTAAGAAAGAGTTGGTGACAGGTTTGCCTTCTATTACTTTTGCCAAAGATAGATTATGCACAGCTTGTGAGAAAGGCAAGCAGAGAAAAACATCTTTTAAATCCAAACACAACTTCTCTATTGATACTCCACTCTTCTTAATCCATATGGACTTGTTTGGACCTATTAATGTCCCAAGTCTAGGAGGAAGAAGATACACTCTTGTAATGGTTGATGAGTTCTCCAGGTACACATGGGTGATCTTTTTGAAGAGCAAAGGAGAGGCTGCGAGAGAAATTATTGGATTTGTTAAAAAGATGGAAATGCTGAACTCTGCCCAAGTAAAGCAGCTTAGAAGTGATCATAGTACTGAATTCAGAAACAGTACTCTTGAAGACTTCTGTGAAGAGAAAGGTATCAGTCAAAACTTTTCAGCAGTAAGAACTCCTCAACAAAATGGAGTTGCTGAAAGGAGAAACCGAACTCTCATTGAAGCTGCCAGAACCATGCTGTGTGCATCAGGGTTGCCTTCATCATTTTGGGCTGAAGCTGTCAACACTGCCTGCTTCACTCAAAACAGATCCTTAGTGGTGAAAAGGTTCAACAAGACCCCCTATGAGCTGCTCAAAGGGAGAAAGCCAAATGTCAGCTATTTCCATGTGTTTGGATGTCCCTGTTTCATTCTGAATCAAAGGGACCAGCTGTCAAAATTTGAACCTAAAGCTGATGAAGGAGTTTTTGTTGGTTACTCTTCTATCTCCAAAGCCTACAGAGTATACAACAACAAAAGAAAGGTGATAGATGAATCTATCAATGTCACCTTTGAAGAGTCCAAGAAGGCCTCCACCAAAGCTGTTCCTGAATCAGTTTCAGGAGACCTCAACTTTGATGATCTGATGCATTCAATCAATGAAGAGGACTCAAAAGCTTCCACTACACCCAGTGTGAACCTGGCTAATCATATATGACATGATTGATTGATTATGTCAATACACCCTGTGTGAATAATGATGCTAACTGACTTTAATTACACTGCATGTCCAGAACCTATCAATGCTGATTTTCCCAGTTCCTCTGCTGATATGTTCAACAGTGGTCAGATATGTTCAACAAGTGAACAGGCTCAAGACAACAGTGTGTCTGAAAATCTTGAGAGCTGTTCAACAGGACCTGCTGAAGATGTTAACAACTCAGGTGAATCATCATTGAAAAATGATCCTAAGTGGATCAGTTGTCACCCCAATGATCAAATAATTGGTGACATCAACAAAGGGATACAAACACGGTGGGACAGCTTAGGGAACTTTTGTATGTTCTCTAGTTTTGTTTCACTGATGGAGCCAAAGAAGGTTGATGAAGCACTAAAAGATGCCAATTGGATCACTGCCATGCAAGAAGAGCTCAATCAGTTTGAGAGAAACAAAGTATGGAAGCGGGTCCCTGCTCCTAAGGAAAAAACAATTAATTGGCACAAAATGGTTTTTCAGGAAAAAATGGATGTGCAAGGTCATGTCTTATAAATAATGCAAGGACGTATTGCTCAGGGGCTACAGACAAGGAGAGGCACTTGACATTATTGAACATTTGCCCGCAGGGCCATGCTAGAGCATATCGGTTTTTATCTAGCCTACGCGGCTGCATAAAGAGCATAAAGGTATCAATAAATGGAATGGTGACAGAGTGCATTTTGAATGGGAAGCGCAAGGAAGAAGTATATTGTCAAGCAAGCCTCCAGGTTTTGAAATGAACAAACCCAGGGTTTTTGTCTATAAGGTTAGACAAAGCTCCTATGGTCTCAAACAAGCCCCATAGAGCCTGATGACACTCTTACTGAATTCCCTTATACAATGGGTACTCCAATCGAGGTAGAGGTGGATAGCCCATTGTTCATAAAAAGCGGTGAATTCTGATATATGTCCTTGTTCAAATTTATGGGGATTGACAATGAATATTTGTGTTCTACTAATGAGCAACGTGTGCAAGAATTTTTCATTACTCATGAAATCAAGATGAATGATAGAGATGGAGAACTAAACTAATTTCTTTTTAGGATTACAGGTTAACAACCTCACTGAATTTTTAGAAATCAAAGAAAGTACCTTTAGATCTTGTTGAAAAAGGTTTAAATTTGACAAAGTTACTCCTATTAAAACCCAATGGCAACCAAGTGTAATCAAATTGGATGCTGATGCCCAATGGCAAAGCGTTTTCAGTAACACTTAACGAGGCAGATTGGGCGAGCTTGTTTATACTGACGTGCTAGCAGTGACCCATATTATGGTTTGCCACCTGTTATGTGCGTAGGGTTCGCCAAGGTAACCAAAGGAATCCATCTTGCAGACGTGTAAAGAATCTTCAAGAACTGAAGGGTACGCCGTTGGGGTCTTGGTATCCCAAAGACGCTAAGCCTTGACTAACAGGTTAGTTCAGATTCTATTTGCAGGCTGCAGGTTAGCAGAAAAGCACAACAGTGGATGTGTCAATCCTTGTGGGAAGTTAGGATCAGTTGGGTAGTCAAGAAGCAGAAACTCAGTGTCACACTTCTACGGCTGAGCCTGAATATTGTGCTGCTGGAAGCTCTTGGGACAATTCGGGATGATGGTCAGGCCATCACGTGAAGGGACTATGGGCGTTGGTAATAGGACAACTCCTATCTGTGTGAGAACACAAGTGTCCAAGCCATCGTCCAACAATCCCATGATTGTAACTCAAGAACAACATATTGAAGGTCAGACTCACTTCATCAGGGATCACATCCAAAAAGGTAAGGTGAGGAAGTTTTATTTCCCACAAATGAACGCTCTTGCAGACATTGTCCCAAACGTCTCTGGATAAACAAGGTTTAATTACCTTGTCACAAGCGGGCTTTAAACAAGAGTGACTAAGTGTCTCTCAACGGTCCTAAGAATTCGTATGTCTCACACTGGCTCAAGTTTCTCTGAACAGCTTAGACAGAAACAAGGTTGGTGGGTGGGGTGGTGGTGTGGTTCTGTGGGGGTGGGTTTGGTTGGTGAAAAAGAACAATTGTTGTGTTGGTTGGTTGTTTGGTTTTTTGGTGTTGGTGGTGTTTGTTGTTGTCCCCCCCCCCCCTCCCACCCCCACAACCTCCCCCACCACCCCCCCCACACAACCCCCCGGGGTGGTGATTTTTTTTTGTTGGGGTGGCTTGTTTAAACCCTTTTTTGGTGGTAAAAAGTTCAATAAAAACATTTTGGGTGGGCTGGTTGTGTGGGTGTTACCCCAACACCCCAACCCCCACCCCCCCCCCTTCTTGGTTGGAAAAACAAAAAAAAACCAAATTAACCCACACCCAACCCCATCCCCCCCCCACCCGTGTGGGTTGAAAAAAAACACAGGCCACCCCTTTTAGGTTGCGGGGGGTGAAAAAAAAAAAAACCCATTAAAAAAAAAAAACAAACAGGCACTGGGTTTTTTTTGAAAAAAAAAAAAACCCAAAAAAAAAAAAATAAACCCGCCCCAAGTGGTTGTGGGGTTGGTGTGGCTTTGTTTGTTTGGTGTGGTGGGTTTTGGTTAAAAACAACAAAAACCCTCCCCCCTTGTTTTTGTCTGGTTTTTTTTGGTTTCGTGTTTAATGTTGGTTTTGTGTCCCCATCCACGGTGCCCCCTCCCCGAAAAAGCCCCCCCTTGGCCCCCCCCCCCCCTGTCCCCCCCTGGGAAAAAAAAGTGGTTGTGTTTTTGGTGTTGGGCGGGGGGGGGCGTTTGGTTGTGCTGGGGTTGTTGTGTGTGGGTTGTGTGGGGGTGTGTCCCCCCCCCAGTTTTGTCACCCCCCCCCACCCCACCCCACACCCCCCCCCCCACCCCCCCCCTCCAACCCCCCCCCAACCCCCCCCGTTCCACCCCCCCAAAAAAAAAATCCCCCCTGTTTCTGTTTGGGTGCTTTTTTTCCCCCTCACAAAAAAAAAACGGGTTTTTTGGGTGTTTGGGTGGGGTGTTCTTTTCCCACCCCCCCTGGTCACCATCTCCCCCCCCATCCCCACCCCAAAACCACCGACCCCGGCTGTATAAAAAAACCGTGTGGTTTCTGGTGGTGTTGGGTTGTTCAAAATAAAAACAATCCTAAATAAAAAGGGTTGAAAATACTAAAAAAAAACCGGTCCCTCCCCCCAAACAAACAAAATAAATCAAGTAAAAAAATAAAAAACCCCCCCCCTTGCGGGCTTTTTTGCTGTCTACTCCCCCCAAAACCAAAAATAGGGGCTAAAAAAGATAAGAACACCCTAACCCATCACAATACAAAGAAAAAAAAAATAACGGTACCTCACCTCCCCGCCTCCCTCCGTTTGTTTGGTGGTAAACATAAAAAAAAAAAGGAAATCTACCCCAAATAAAAAAAAATAAGTCTGTGTGTTGTGGGGGTGGGTTTGTTGGTTTGGCGTGGTTTTCTTTTGAAAAAAAAAGGGGGAAAAGAACCCCCAAAAAAAAAGACCCCCACCCCGTCTGCGGGTGAAATAAAAAAAGAACATACACCCTGAGTGGGGTATAAACATAAAACTAAAAAGAACGAAAAAAATTAAAAAACAATAAAATTCCCCCCCCCCATTGGGGTAGGGGGCGGGCTGTGGGGGTAGGCGTACCCTCCCTCCCCTTGAAAAACTGAGTAACCCCCCCCTCCCCCCCCATAACCAAACAACTCTCTCCAAAAAAAATTCTCCCCAAAAATAACAAAAAATTAAAAACTTCATAAGTTGGGTGGGGGTTGGTTGGTTGGGCTTGGTTTGGTTTGTTGCTTTCTTTTGAAAAATCCAAGTCCCCACCCACAGCCCGGTTGTTGCTAAAAATCGAGAAAAATACACTAAAAAAAAAAGAAAGAAATAACTAAAAAAACCCCAAAAAAAAGTTGGGTTTGTGGTGTTAAAGCTGTTAAAAAAATCTTAACCCCTCCCCCAACCTTGGTTTTGTTCTTCACACCCCCCTCCTGTCTCCCCCCCCCGCTAAAAAAAGAAAAATAAAAAAAAAAATTACAAAAAAAACAAAAAAAGGGTGTTGTGCTTTGGCGTTTTGTGTTTCTTCACCCCCCGGTGTATGTTTGTCGTTTAATAAAATCTAAAAAAATGGGGTGTTTTGGCTTGTTGTTGTTTTTTAGTTTTCTCTGTCGGGACTTTGTGGGTTTTCTGGTTGGTTTTGGGTTGGTGTGTTGTGTGGTTTTTTGTTTTTATAAAAAATGCTTAAAAAAAAAACTCTTCTATAAAAATTTTGTTTTTTACCCGTTTGTGTCTGGTGCGGAAAATCTTAAATGGGGGTTAAAAAAAAAAAATAAAAAAGTGTGTTTTTAAAACCAGGGGTTTGTGTGGGGGGGGGTGTTGTGTGTAAAATAAGTGTTTTGTCGTGAAAAAAAGTTTTTGTCCCCCCCCCCCCAAATAAAAAAGTGCTTCCTCCCCCACCCTCCCCCACCCCCCCCAAAAAAAAAAAAAGCTTGGGGTGGCGTTTTTTGTGGACCCTTGGAAAAAAACATAAAAAGGGGTGGTGGTCTTTGTGTTACAACCCCACCCCGAAACCAAAAATTGGTGGGAATAATAAAAAAAAAGCCCCTGCTAAAAACCCCCTCCCCCACCCACGGTTTGTGTGTTTCCCCCCCCCGTCTTGGGGTCTGGTGCTGTCCCCCCACCCCAACACCCCATACCCCCCCTCCCGTTTAAAAAAACTAAAAAAAAAAACTTTCCCCCCAAAAAACAAAAAAGAAAAAAATTCCCCCCCCCCAAAAAAAAACCCACCCCCCCCCCCCCTCACCGCCCCCCACCCCCTCTAAAAACTTCCTTTTTTTGTTCACCCCCACTTTGTGTTTTCGTCTCCACCAAGTAAACCCAAACCCAAAAAAAAACGAAACCCCCCCCCTCAATAAAAACAAAATTGTTCCCACCCAAAAAAAAAAAAGTACAGACTACCTATGTAAAAAAAAATTAACCCATAAAAAAACCCCCCCCCCTATAATAACGAGTAAAATAAAACTGGTGTTTTTCTTGCGTTGCTGCAAATCCCACCCCCCACCTCCCCCCAACCCCCCCCCCAAGGTCACTTCCCCCCCACCCTCACCTGGGGTGTCCCCCCCCCCCCTGTTGGTCACCCCACCCACCCTTCCACTGTACCCCAAAAACAAAATTAAAATCGCCCCCCCATCAAAAAAAATGTTCCACCCCTACCCCAGAAATAAAATGGTTCCTCCACTCCACAAAAAGAAAAACAAATCACCCCCCCCTAACTATAATTCAGTTCGGGGTGCCCCGCTAAAAAAAAAAAAGGGTTTTTGTCACACCCTCTCCTCCCCCCACCGTTTTTTTTTGCTTGCCTGTTCCCCCCCCCCCCTCTCCACAATAACACCCGTCTTCCCCCAAAATAAAATTTTTTTACCCCCTTTTTCCCCTCCCTCAAAAAAAAAAAATGGGCGGTCCCAGTTCCCCGGCCCAAACCCTAATCCGAAAAATCAAGTATAAAAAAACCCCTCCAATGCTTCCTTAGAGTGTTCTTTCCTCTCCCCCTCCTCCCCTCCTCTCCCCCTCTTTGGCGACCCCCCCCCCCCTCCCCCCGGGTCTCAAAGTTTTTATTCGCCCTCCCGTGGTTGGCGTGGGGTGGGGGGGGGGGGGGTGGGGGGGGGGTAAACTAAAATAAAGGAAAAATGTGCTTGGGGGGTTTGGTGTTTTGGTTTTAAAACAATGTGTCCCCCCCCCCCCTTTTCCACCCACCCTTGTTGGCTCCCCCCCCCACCATAAACCCCCACCCCAAATACCCCCGATCTTAACTTTGTGCCACTCCCCCGTGTGTTTGTGAAAAAAACCCCCCCCCTCCCCCTCCCCTCCCCCCCCGTGGAAAAAAAAAAACCCCCCCCCCCCAAAACCCCCCCTCCCCTCCAACACCCTAAAACGCCTCCACAAAAAAAATAAAAAAAAAAAATTACCCCCCACCCTAAAAAAAAAAAGAACTAAAAAAATCCCCCCCTCACCTCCCCCCAAAAAAAAACAATAAACAAATGGTCCCCGCCACCCCTCCCAAATAAAAAAAACCGTTGTAACAAAAAATGTGGTGGGGGGTGGAAAAAGCGATAAAAAAAAAAAAAATAAATAACTAATAAAAAAAACATAAAAAAAAAAAATTTAAAAAAAAAAGGGGGTGTGTGCGTGTCTTTGGTGTTGGTTACTGGGTTGTTGGGGGAGTATGCTGTTAAACACCCCGGGAAAAAAAAATAAATCCAAAACATGGTGGGGGGTGGGAAAAAATGGGGCGTGCCCTCGCCCTCACCCCGCCTCCCCCCTGCCCCCACAAAGAAAAAACGGTTGCTGGTTCCAACAAAAAGGTTGTCACGCCCCACCCCCGGTTGGTGTTTGGTTTTGGCTTTTTGGTGTGGAAATTACTTTTTGTGTTTTGGTCATGTCCCCCCCCCCCCTTGAACCACCGGTTGGTGCATAAAGCTTTTCCCGCCCCCCCTGGGGTGGGGGGGGGTGCTGTTTTCTTTTTCTGTCCCCACCCCTCCTTGGGTAAAACTACTTTGTTACTCAATAAGTAAAAAAAAATAATAATAAGAAAAAAAAAAAAAAATCACTCCCTCGATTAAGGGATAAAAATAAAGCGGTAAATAAGGGGGGGGGTTGGGTGGTTAAAAAAGAAAAATAAAATTAAAATACGAGGTGTTGGTGCTACTTGGTTGGTTTTTTGTAACAAAGAATCAAAAATAAACTAAAAAACCCCACCTTGCACTCCTCCATACCCCCCCCCCCTCCCCCCTTCCCCTCCTCCTCCCCCCCCATCCGCCTCTTTTTGTTCGGCTTTGGGGGTGGGTGCCTTTTTTTTTTAACATAAAAGTACCTCCCCTCCACCCCCCAAAAAAATAGACCTCACTCTCCTTAATTACTAAATAACAAAAAATAAAATAACTAATAAAAAAGGGCGTTGCTGGGTTTTGTGTTTGCTTTTTGCTTGTTGGTATGTTTGTGTGGTTGTTTATTTGGTGTCTTTGTCTGGGGCTGCGTAATAAAAAAAAAAAAAATGAAAAGTATCCAAAAAAAAATCTAATAAGATAGGGGGGCTGTGGTTTGAAGAAAACGGAAAAAATAAAAAAAAAATAAAAACGAAATAAAAGAAAAAAAATAGTTGTTTGTCCACCCACCCCCCCTACCTCCTCCCCACCTCCCCCCCCCCTCCCTCCCCAATGGGGTGTTTGTGTGGGGGGGGGTCAAATAAAAAAAAAAAACCCCCCTTGGCACCACCCCCCCGCCAAGACCCCCCCCACCCCCCTCAAAAAAACCCCCAAATTTCGGGTTGTTGGGGGGGTGGGGTGAGGGGAAAAAAAAAAAAATAAAAAAAAACATAAAAAAAAAAAAAAAAAAAAAAGCTGTTTTTGGTTAAAATAAAACACCTCCAAAAAAAAAAATAAGGTCCTCAACCCACCCCACACCCCTCCCCCCCTCCGAAAAACAATATCCCCCCCCCACTTGTTGGTGTTTGTGTGGGGTATTGAAAGGGAAAAACAATATAAAAAATGGTTGCTTGCTTGTTTGTTGTTGGGTTCTGGTGCTGGCTTTGGTCCCCCCCCCCACCAGGGTTGCCCCATTCCTGTGGTTCCCCCCTCCTCCACAAGGGTGTGTGCGGTGGGCTCCCCATACTCCCCCCTCCATCTTTGGTTTTTGTTCTTCTTTGGTTTTTTTTGTTTTAGGGGTTAAATTCATATAAAAAAAAAAAAAAAACCCTTTTAAACAGGTTGAAAAAAAAAAAAAGAAATGCCCGCCTCCCCCCCCCCACCTCCCCCCTATAGACTCCCCCCCCCTCCCCCCCCTGAAAAAAAAATAAATAAACGAAAAAATCTAGAATACAAATAAAAATGGGAGGTTGGGGGGTGCCCTCAAAAAAATCTAATACCTTAAAAAACATATATGGGGGGGTGTGGGGCTGCCACTCCCCGCTCCCCCCCCCCCCCCTCCCCCGACCCCCCCCGCCCCCCATCGCCCCACCACCCCCCCAACTCAAAAAAAACAAAGATAAAATAAAAAATAAAAAAAATAAAAAAAAGAAATTTCCTTCCTACAACTCCCACTGTCTTGGTTTTCGTTGCTGGCCCTCCTGTTAAAACGCACCGTGTGTGGTTTCCCCCCTCTCCTCCCCCACCATCCACCCCAACCTCCCCATCCCCCTTCACCCCCCGCCCAATCCCCCCCCCACCCCCTCCACCCCCCCCCCTCCGTGTGTGTGGGGGGTGGTTTTGGGGGGGGGGGGGGGGGGGGGGGGGGGGGGGCTGGGGGGGGGGGGCGGGGTCGGGTTTCTGTTTGTTGGGGTTTCTTGGGTGGGGTGGGGGCCTGGGGGGGGGGTTGGGTTTTTGTGGTGGTTGGGGGGGCTGGTGGCTGGGGGGGGGGGCCCCTAAAAAAAAAAAAATAAGAAAAAAAAATAAAAAAAAAAAAAAAAAAAACAAAAAAAAAAATACTAAAAAAAAAATAAAAAGAAATAATCAATATAATCAAAACCCCCCACCTCCCAAAAAAGAGGGGCGTTGGGGGGGTTGTTGGCGTGTTTGGTTGGGCCGTTTAGTCTGGTCGGTGGGTTGTGGTGGGTGGCAAAAAAGGTACCCCACCTCCCCCCCGTGGTTATAAAACCCCCTCCCCCCACCCCTCCCCCTCACACCTCAACATCCACCCGTTGGGTTGTTTGTTGGTGCGTTCCGTTTATAAAAGCGATAAAAAAAAATTAACAACCTCCAGGGGTAACTGAAATTACAAATAATAAAGAAAAATCATAAAAATAAACTAAAAAAAGGAGTGGGATGCTTTTGTGTCTTGTGGGTGTTGGGTATCTGGGGCGTCTTGTTGTTTTCGTGGCTGTCTTTTCTGTTGGGTGGGGTGTTTTGCTGGTTGTGGTGTTAGGTTGGTGGTGGGTGTTTACTTTTTCGGTTTGTTGTGCGGTTGCTGGTATTTTCTGTTGGCTGTCTTTGGTTGGGTTCTTTGGTGGTGGTGTGCTTGGGTCGGGCGTGGCGCTTTCTTTAATCTCCCTCCCCCCCCACCCCTCCCACCCTACTCAACCGGTAGTAAACAAAAGATAATAAAGTAAAAATAAACAAAGTGTTTTGTCGTTTCTTTTTCTGTCCTCTCGCTACCCCCCCCCCTCACCTAAAAATAAAAACCAGTTTTGTCGTGTTTGTTGGGGGGGCCCCCCCTACGACCACGCTTCCGTATTTTTTTGTGTTTCTTTTTGTTGCTGTGGGGGTGGGGCCCCTCCCCCCCAAAGTTTTGGGGGTTTTTCCCCCTCCAACCCCTCCCCTCCCCCAGCCCCCGCCCACGACACCCAGCCACCCAACCGCTCTCCCACTCACTAACACCCCCACCTCCCCTCCCTCCACCCCTCCCACCCCCGAAAAAATAAAAAAACGAAAAAAAGAAATTTGTCGTTGCTCCTCCACCCAAATAGCCAAAAAAAGCCCCCAAAATGGTGTGGGGTGTTTGTTGTTGGGTGTGTGGGGTTGTTGGTGTCTTGGGTGTGTGGGGTGTTGGGTGTGTTGTGCTTGTGGGGGGGGTATTGGCTTGGGGTGGGTTTTGCTTTTTTTGGGTACCCCCCCCTCCCACCCCCCTCCCCCACGTGTTGGTGTTTGTTGTGGTGTGTGGGTTTGTTGTTGCTGGTTTATTGGTTTTTTGGGTTGGTCTGTTGTTGGGTGTTGGTGGGGGACCCCCCCCCCCTCCCCCACTCCCTTGCTTTTAAAGTTATAACTAAACAAAAAAGAAAAAAAAACAAACAATTAAAAATAAAAAAAAAAAGCAAAAGGAAAAGTGAAGACCTGGTGCCCCCTCCCCCCCTCCTACCTGCTGGGGAAAAAAAAAAAGTTTCATGGTATAAAAACTGTTTTTTCCTCCCCCCCTCACCCCCCCCCTCCCTCCCACCCCCTGGTTTGCCCCCCCCCCAAAGCCTTGTGGTGGGTGGGTAAAGGGTGGTCGTTTGGGGGGTGGGGAAAAAAAATCAATATACCTCACCCTCCCCACCCCCCCCCCCCCCCCGCCCCCCCCTCTCTTGTCCTCCCAAAAAAATCAGTATAAAAAATACCCCCTGGGGGGGGTTTGGTTGGGGGGGGGGGGGGTCGGTGCGGGGAAATACCCCAAACGTTGTGGCGGGTGGGGGGGTGGGTGGGGGCCCCCACCACTCACCCCTTCCCTCTCCCCCTCCCCCCTCCTCCCCCCTCAAAAAAATGTTGGGGGGGTGGGGGGGGTGGCTGGGGGATAAAAGTGGTTTGGTTCGTGTTTCCGTTTGTGCTTTTTTCTCTTTATTTCCCCCCTACTCCCTTTTTTGGGGTTGGTGTTGGAAAAACAAAATACCTAATATTTGGGGAAAAAAAAGCATAAAAATAAAATCGAAAAAAAAATACACCCCCCCGGTTGGGGGGGGGGGGTTTGTAGAAATAAAAAAAAATAAAAAAAAATATAAATAACTATATACCTAAAAAAAGCTAAAAAATAAATAGGGTCCCCCCCAAAAAAAAATAAAAAAAAAATGTGTACTACCCCCCCAATTCCCCAAAAAAAAGAAAAAAAAGCCCTCCCCCCCCCCCCTCCCCCCGGTTGGGTGGGGGGGGGGTTTTCATAAAAAAAAATAGATTGTTAAAAATCCCCCAACACCAACCCCCCCCCCCCCCTTCCCCCCCATCCCCAACAGGGTGGGGGGTGTGTTTGTTGGGTGGGGTGAGTGTGTGGTTCGTGTTGGGTGGTTTGTTTTGTAGATGCACTCCCACCCACCCCCCCTCCCCCCCCCCCCCCCCCCCCCTCCCCCCATCCCTTGAAAACTGTCACCACCCCACGCCCCTCACGGCCCACCCCCCCCCCCCCCCCCCCCAAAGAAATTGGTACCCCATGTGGTTTTTTTGTCCTCCGCCCACTCCGGCTGGTGGGGGGTTTCCTCCTTTGGGGGGGTGTTGGGTGGGGGTGGGGGGGGGGGGGGGGTGGGGGGGGGGGGGGGTGGCGTGGGGGTTTGGGGGGGGGTGGGGGGGGGGGGGTGGGGGGGGGTGGGAATAAACTAATAATCCCCAAAAAAAAAAAAAAAAATCCCTGCTGTGTGGTAAAAATTGGTTACAAAAATAAACCTTTTCTTTTGTTTCTCTCCCCCCTATGTTAACCTCACCCCCCAAAAACCCCCACTCCCTTCCACCTTTTTAAAAAAGAATCAATAAACTCCCTGTTTTTGTGTGGGTTTGTTCTGGTTTTTATAAAAAAAAAATATGAAAAAAAAACCTCCTACCCCCCCCGTTGTCGGCCCCTCCCCTGTGGGGTAGGTTGTTGGCTCCTATTGTGGGTTACATCCCCCCCCCCCCCCCCAGCCTCACCCCCCCCACCCTCGACCCCCCTCTTTTTCGTGACAATTGGAGTGAATGCGTGGGGGGGGGTGAATAAATTAACCATGAATAGAAATAAAAAATGTTAAAGGCGGTGGGGTTGGGGTTTTGGTGTGCTTTGTCTTGTGTGTGGCTTGTGTTTTGGGTTGGGGGTTGTTTTTCTTCGTTTTGGTCTTATTTTCCCCCTCCCTCCTAAGAAATATATAGATAAATATATAACTATTCTCACTCTGTCATCCCTACCCCTATCTACCCACTCCCCCCCCCTGTCCGTTTTTGGTGTATAAAAAAAAAAAAATATAACATATAAGAACCTCTACTGGGGGGGGGTAACTAAAAAAAAAAAATAAAGAAAAAAAAAAAAAATAAGAAAATTAAAATTTGACTAAAAAAGCCCCTCTCCCCACCTCCACCCACCCTCCCCCTCCCCACCCCCCCTCCCTCACCGCCACCCCTCTATCCCCCTCTTCCCCCCCCCGCCCCCCCCTCGGGTGCCTTGTTCTGTTCGTTTTCCTCCCTCCCCTCCCTCCCCCCCGCATAAAAAAAAAAAACAAATAAACCCACACACCCCTAAAAATATTGAGGACGTGGGGGGGGGGGCCCCCCCCCCCCTCACCCCACCTCCACCCTCACACCCCCCCCCACCCTCTCCACTGTGCTGTTTTGGGTTGTTTTTGTTTTTTTTTGTCTTTTTTGGGGGTGGGGGGGGTTGGTTGGTTGTTTTGGGTGTTGTTGTCTTTTGGGGTTGCTGGGGTTTGGTTGCTGTTTTGCTTGTAAATAAAGGTGTTGTTTTTTTGCTGTTGCCTAAAAAAGGGGACCTCCCCCCCCCCCCCCCTAACCCCACCCTACCTCCCCCCCCCTCCACACCCTCCCGCCTGCCCCCCCCCCCTCCTCCCGTTGTTTTTTTTTTCTTTTGGTTGCCCCCTCCTCCCAGTCCCCCTCCTCCCCCACCCCGGTGTGGTGTGTTTTGTTGGAAAAAAAAAAAAAAGGGGGCGGGGGGGTTGAGTGTGTTGTCTTTTTTTTTGGGGGGGGTGGGGAAAAAAACTAAAAACAAACAAAATAAAAGAAAAAAAATAAAAACAAATAACATTGGCTTGCTCCCCCCCTCCCCCCACTCCTGTTTTTTTGCTTTCCCCGCTCTCCTCCCCCCCCCCCCCCCCCACCCAAAAAAAACGTGTGGTTATTTATTGGGCCCTTTTTTGTTGGCTTTTGCCCCCCCCTCCTGGGTTCCCCCCTCTCTCCGGGTGTTGGGTACCACCACCACAGCAAAACACAGTAAATCGAATCCAGACCAATTTGTTCCATCCACAAATAAAGGGACTCCTCTCCCCCCCACCCCAAAGGGGGGGTTTTGTCCCCCCCCCCAACCCCTCCCCCCTCCCCCCCCGAAAAAAATAAAAAAAGAAAAAAGGGTGGTTGTGGGTCTGCTGGTGGTGGGGGGTGTTAAAAACAAATAAAAAAAAAGAAATAAAAAAAAGGAATAAGAACACCTCACCCACCCTCCCCCCCCACCCTCCTTGGGGGCCACCCCCTCCAATACAAAATACCAAAAAAATAAAAATAAGAAAAATAAAAAAAAAAGCCCCTCCCCCCCTCCCCTCCCTCCTTTCCAAATAAAAAAAATGCCCTGGGGGGGTGGCTGGGGGGGGGGGGTCCCCCCCCCCACTCCCCCCCCTACACCCTGGGGGCCCCCTCACTTTGTTTGGGGTGGGTTTTCTTTTTTGGGGTAAAAAAAAAAAAGAAAATAGGGCTCCACACCCCCCTCCCAAAAAAACCCAAAGACCCCCCCTTTGTTGTTTTCTTGCCCCTCCTCCCCCCCACCCACCCCATAAAAAAAGCCCACCGCCCCACCTCCCCCTCTCCCCTCCCCCTCTCCTGTGTCTGTTTGGTCTAAATAATAAGGTGGTGTTTGTTGTGGTTCTTTCTCCCCTTGTTGACCGGGCCACCCTCCCCCCACCCCCTCCACGCTCTGTTTGTTGTGTGGGTTTCATTTAAACCTAACAGCCCTCCACCACCTTGTGCCCTGGGTTTGGGGGGGGGGGGGGGGGGGGGCACTCCCCCCTCCCCACCTCCCCCTCTCCCCCTGAAAGGGAAAAGAAGGCAGAAAAAATATAAATGGTTTTTTGTGGCCTCCATCGCCACCCCCTCACCCTCCCTCTCCCTCATCCAACCCCCACCCCTATAACCCCCGTGCTCCCCCCCTCCCCCCCTCCCCCAAAAAACACTCCCCCCGGGGGGGTGGGGGGGGGGTACACCCCGCACACCCTCCACCCCCCCACACCCAACGGGTTTTTTGTGTTTTGTGGGTTTGGTTGCGCTGTGGGTTTGGGGTCCCAAAATTTTCGTTGGGGGTTTTTTGGTGCTTTTTTTTTATGTTTTTTGTCGGTAAAGTCCCCTCCCCCCCCTCGCCCCCCGGGGTTACATAAAAAAAAAGACCCTCCATACCTCCCCCCCTTGGTCTTGGTTGGGTTGGTGGTGTGTTTGGTCCGGTTGGGGTTGGGGGTTTTGAGGGGGGGGGGGGACCCACTCCCCCCCACCTCCCCTGTTCCCTTGGGGTTTGTGTGGGGGCACCAAGAAGCAAAAAACAATAAACCACAAATCACTTACAAATCCCCCCTCCCAAAAACCCACGCAAAAAACAAAAAGAGCACTCCCCCGCCCCCTTTGTGTAATAAAAAAGAAAAGATTGGCGTGAAATAAAAGATAAAAACCCAAGTGGCCCCCCCACCCCCCCACCCCCAACCCCCCCCCCCCCCTCCCTCCCCTCCCCCTCCCACTCTCCCCCTTCCCCGTCCCCCCCCTCTCCCCCCTTAAAAATAACCCCCTCCCCCCCCCCCCTCCCTCCAAAACCCTATTGGGGTGTTTTTTTTTTTCCCCCCCCCCCCACTGGTGGGGGTGGAGTAAAAAAAAACCACAACTATCCCCCCCACCCCCCCAGGGTGCCCACCCCGCCCCCCTCCCCCCCTCTCCCAACACAACAAAACAGTACCCCCCACAAAGTTTTGTTCTTTTTCCCTCTCCCCCCCCCCCTCCCCAAAAACCAAAAAAAGACTCCCTAAAATTAAAACAAAACAAGTTGGTTGAGTTCCCCCCCCCCTCCCCCCCCTCTCCCCACCCCCCCCCTAACCGCCACCCCCCCTCTCACCCCCCCCCCCTGTGTGGCCCCCCTCCCCCCCTCCTTGTTCCCCAAATATAAAAAAAACCAAAAACAATCCTAAAACTAACAAAAACATAAACAAATCCGACGCACTCCCCCCACAAAAAACAAATACCCCCCGTCGTCTTGGGGTTGTTTTCCAAATGCAAAAAATCCCCCATCCCCCACCCCCCCTGTGTTTTTGTGGTTTTGATGCTGTTTTGGTGGTTTGTTGGGGTGTTGTGTGGGATGGTTTGGGTGGTCGGGTGTGTGTTGTCGGTTGGTCGGTGGGTAATCCCCACCACAACCCAAAACAACACAAAACAACAAAAAGGACCAAAAAAAAAATAAAAATAAATTCCATAAAAACTACAAAAAGTCTTAACTACCAAACAAAGCCCCCCATCACAACAAAATCCATCATAGAAAAAAAAAATACCCCCTTTAAATAAAAAGCCCCCCCCCTCCTCTCCAAAAAGCAAGAAAACAAAAACTCAAAACACCTAGTTGGCCCCTCCCCCCCCCCCACCCCCCCCCTCCCCCCCCCCCTCGTCCCATCCCCCAACATGTCTTTTGTGTTTTCTCCCGTTGGGGTGTGTTTGGTGTTTTCGTTCCCCCCCCCCCCCCCTCTTGTCCCCCCCCCCCCCCCCCCCCCCCCCCCCCCCCCCCCCCCCCCCCCCCCTTTTCCCCCCTAAATCCCACCCAAAAGTGTTTTTTGGGTTTTTGGTTTGTTTTCTGGGGTTGTTGGTTGGCGGGTTCTTTTTTTGTTTTTTTGGTGTTTTGTTCCCTCCAGTGTGTTTTTCTTCTTTGGTGTGTTGGTTTAATAAAAAAAAAGAAAACAGAAAATCATATAAGCAAAAAAACAGAATCCCCACCCCCATAAAAAAAAAGCCACCCCTCCCCCTTTGCCCCCCCCCCCCCACTCCACTTGCTACCCCCCCCCCTCCCGTTGTGTGTCCCTCCCCCCCCTCCCCCCCCTTAAAAACAAAAAAAAAAATTGTGGCTTGGGTCTTGGGGGGGGTTGGTGGGGGGGTTTTGCTTGTGGGTTGGGGGGTAAGGAACCTAAAAAGGGGGTGTGTCTTTGTTACCCCTCCCCCAAAAAAAAAACAATTAAAGCTTTCCCAATAAGAAAGTTCTTTTTTGTTGTGCTAAGGCCCACCCACCTCTCTTTTTTGCCCCCCCGTTTTGTTGTTTGGTTTGTTTCCCCCCCCTCCCAAACAACCGCCACTTACCCCACTCAGCCCCCCCCTCACCCCCCCCCCTCCCCCCTACCCAACTGAAAAAGGTTGTGCTGTTGTCCCCCCACCCCCCCACCCCCCCCCCCACCCCTCCTCTCCATCCCAATACCCCCCTCCAATCTAAGAAACACTCTCCGTGTGGGGTTCCGTTGTTGGAATAAAAAAAAAATAATTGTCCCCCCCCACCTCCCCCTCCCCCCCCCCCCCCCCCCCCCCCCCCCCCCCCACACCACCCCCCCCCACCCCACAACTCTCTCCCCCCCACCCCAACCCTCCATCCCCCTATCCCCCCCCACACCTCCCCAACCCCAAAGCCCACCCCCCCCCCCCCCCCCCTCCCCCCTTGAAAAAAAAAAAAAAAAAATCCCCCCCCCCCCCCCCCCCCCCCGTGGTCCCCCTCCCCCGTGGGGTGGTGGGGGGGTTGTTTTTCCCGTCACTCCCTCCCCCCTCATCAAAAACCCAAAAGGGGTGAAAAAACTAAAAAAAATAAAAAATCACCTAAAAATCTAAAATAAAAAACTTGT